>JACXGJ010000434.1:0-127586 GCA_016801105.1 Esox niger
CCCTGGACTAGATAATACTATCCCTCCCACCCTAAACCCCCTGGACTAGATGATAATATTATCTCTCCCCCTGGACTAGATAATACTATCCCTCCCACCCTAAACCCCCTGGACTAGATGATAATATTATCTCTCCCCCCTGGACTAGATAATACTATCCCTCCCAACCTAAACCACCCTTGACTACCAAGTTCTATAGCGGTGTTGTTTGGTAAGGGAAGATGAAACCGTTTTAGTTATTGTTTAGATGCAGCATTTGACACAATGCCCCTTTTTTTAATTATACATTTTATTATAGTTTTGTTGGTGCTTGTTAAATATAGATTTTACTGCTCTGGTGTTTACTGATCCTCTGGTTTGCAAATGTTATGGTGTGCCTTCTGGGACGTGTTGCAATTTTAAAATGCATACATTGATCAATTATGAATAATGCCAGACAAATGGAGAAGTGTCTGGGCGCTAGCAGGGTTTTGCTGCTGCAGTGCCTTATGTGCAGGAACCTTTTGTCCACTGTTTGTCCTGCTCACGGTTGCAGGGCTGTGGGAAAGGATTAGAGTGTAACGCCTTTTTCTTTATAGAAAACTCTGATCAAAGGAATTCCTTGCATAATAAATCAATGAGTACTGTCACACATATTTGAATCACTAGCGTGGGTAATCATTAGTCTCGTAGAAACATTTTAACATAATTTAGAGTGTAACTTTTTTTCTCATGTGTGATATGTCAGTGTTGCTTTTTGGAACGTTATTACATCACTGTAGGTTATTTACACTACAGTATATCAGCAACGGTAATTATCTCTTTTCACCGGATTGCTCATTTCTGAGGTATGGTACTGCATATAGAACACAAGCTATGTCCGTTAAATAAAATATACAATCATAAAAGACACATTGTTTTTAATCCATTTTTAATTCTTGTTTGATGTTCAAATCATGTTTCTAGAATGTGTGTGCAAGTAAATATTGTGCATTTTAGACCAGCTATTAATAAAATAGCCACAAAATAAAGGAGACATTTCAGGATATTTGGAGACATTATTTCCTTAATGGCCCCGAGATGACCTTTGCCCCAGTGCAACGAAAACAGATCTTAACCCACAGTTGAGTAAGAGGGGAGACTAACCCAGCTCTCAGTAACTACTGAAGAAAAAGCTGCCAATTTAGCTTTTAGGGGGTTGGTGGTGATGGCAAGCACTGTAGTAGCACATTCTGTTTAAAAGCATGGACAAAAGATACCCACCTCTTCTGCTTTCTATCTTTTATTTTATTTTCCTGACAGCACAGGACAAAACTAGATCATGTCATCCTTAACACGTGGGCCTCAACATGTTTTTTTGCCATTTAATTTTTTTGAGGTAACAAGAATTCCTGACACTAGATAGAAACATATTTCCATCCTGGGTCCTGTGTTAGCCAGTAGCAATCTGAGCAGCTTGTAGCAACACTGCTAGGCCTACCTCACATCTCCAACCAGAACATTTAGCAGCATCGTTTCTATGGCTAAGTGGATTCACACTCATTAAATCCAATTGAAGGATGTCTGGGTAAAATGGATATGTTCACATAATATCTGTAGCCCTTTAATTTGGCTTCAATGTTCCAGCAGTCCAGTTAAGAAAAAACAGCCGCGTTCCAAGATGTTGTCTATTTACCGTTTATTGCGCATTTGACACTTGAATATGCTGTGCGTCTTGGTAGAGGATGAAATATCTAGCATAGCTTGTATTGAACTGTTCGGAAAAACGGTATAATGGTTTGAATATAAGTAAATGGCTTAAGACGGCATGGCATTTTTCAAAACCGAAATAACTCAATAACTCAAGCAAATGCTTCATAAATATAAAATAGGAGGGCCTTTGGGGGCCTAGAGGGGATAATGTCTCTCTCATTGAGACAGCTTAATACTCAGAAGAGTTATACAATCCGGTTCGTTATGGCACCAGTTTCAATCAATGCTCTTGCTCACATCAGGACCCATTTGGATAATGATCAATACATTACCATTAGCAGTTTAAACAGGACTATCAGGCACTGAACAAACAAGTATATTAAAAAAGAACAAAAATATCTAAATTAAAGAAGTCTTGACTGTAATATGAGGTATTGTGGAAACGAAACTTATCTATTGTCGTTTTTTCCTCTTTTTGGAATAGCACAGAAATCAAAGTAAAAACTGATGACACAAAACTACAATAACCAAGATGTCAATAACAATTTTCTATGAGAAAATTAAAACCTATTAAATGGCAGTATATTGACATTTATGTATATATAAAAAATATAGCAGCAAACAATAGGAGAAAAAGCATTGTTTTTTTTTTCTTGTTTTTCATTTAGTTTTACACTTTGCTGGGATTCCTCCATAGCAGCTCAATGAGGAGTGTGCTCTCCCATCCTGGTTTCATCTTTTTTACTGTACAATCGAAAACCATAATTCAGCATTTCATCAAAAATGTGTTGCTCTCAAGATATCACCCTTTTTGCCTCCCACTTTTCAACTTTACCATTTCCATATTAGCAATCCACTTCTCGTAGGCAAGCCACAGAAATATATTCTAAGTCTTCCGCATTGTGCAAAATCACCTCCAGTCAAAACACCCTTTTCCTCTTTTTAGCAGTTTTACCCAGTCAATGACACATTCTGAACGGCATTTAAACTATGGTGTTTTCTTTCAGTTTTGTGTGGAGAATACACATGTCACATGATTTGGAGGGCAGGTATGTTAAGCACTATATGGTGCACATAGAGACTTTGGCATCCTGTTTCTAATCTGCGCTGGATCCAAGAGAAAAAGATTCAATAATAAACATCCTAAATCTTTGTTTTAGCTTTCAAGTTTGATACTTTAGTGTTTCAAATGCGCTGGATGCCAATGAAGCGATGCTGAAATATGCCACACAATTCATGTCCCACTATTGGCATGAAAATCCTCAACAAAATACCCATCTAACAGCAGGAGTAGATGGGTTTGGCTGCGCTTACTTGTACCCAAAATCAAACACACAAAACCATAGTTAAAAACAGACCTGCTCTGCTCCAATACATTTTTTTTCCATTTTGTTTTGATAAACAAACTTAGTTTACCAATGTGATTTCTTTCTATAGGAGTCAGAAGAAAACTGACTAAAAGTGCTTTTAAAAATGGAATGGTATTAGAAAGTAAGAACCACAAATTGTTTCACTGTGGATTGCATGGTAGAGGTTTGGGATGAATGCTAGATTTTAGCTTATCTGGTCATAACTGAAAATATGTACATGATGTGGCAGTGAGGACAAAATAAATCATTAAACATTGACTTTAGTAATTGTCCTGTATATCCTTATCTGCCAAACCTCAGCACCAGCAATCCAGTCAGCCAAAACAATAAAAACATAGCAATACACTAAAAAAAGTATACTGTTGAGTCATAAAACACAGTTAAAAAGAGAAGAGGCCAAATCTAGGGGGCTTAAAATTTCTTTAGCTGTCTAGACAATTTTAAAGTGACTAAACACAAGAAGGGATGCAGAGTAGCCTGGAACAATCCAGAACAAATATACACACAGGGCAGCTTTGACAACATGCAAAATGCATATCTAAAGGGAATCAGGGGACAGACATACAAACAAAATGCCCCTTCTCTTTTATAAGTGATTTTATACTTCAAATAAAAACCTAGACACAAAGACGGACTAAAAATACCTACTGGTTGTTATAATGAATGTTTTTAGTAGGCATGTAAAGTCAGTCTATGGTATTTAAAAATCCTAGTTCAACATTGGGTGGCTGCAATGTCTGTATCTGTGGCTTAATCTTGCACATAAACTATCATGTTTTCATTTCCTCCATATAGTCAGTGTCTTTGATGTTTCTTTTTGCTATTGCCCTTGTCGATCTCTTGAGCCACACAGCATGGGAGAGGGAATGGGACCGGTCATCTTGGAACAGAAGCAAGGTGTTTAGTCCATTCCTGACAGTCCTCAGCGATGGGTGGCCACAAGTCACAGGGGAAACCAATGGCCTTGGGGGCCCGGAACTGGGGAGGAGCCAAAGCTTTTGTGTTTATAGGATGACAAGGGTTCGCCAGTGTTCCTTGTTTCCCAGATGGCCACTTGGTAAGGCTGGAGCCTTAGAAATTGTTTGGAAGAAAAATGGGGAGGACACAAGTCAAATGTTGACGTCCCTCACATCTGTGGGGGTGCAGGAAAGGTCCACCTCCTCATCTATCCTTTTAGTTTCTGTGGAGACGATTTGTTGCTGTGCCTGTCTCAAACTAGACTCCAGCAGGGACTCGATCTGTTCCTGACACGACCTCAGGCAGTCCTGTGAAGAGAGAGTCAGATTCTGTCAGTGTAAAGAAGACAAATGCCTAAAAGGCAGTATCACAAATAGATTAATGGAAAATGTTCCAGTGCAGGCATGTGCGCAGAACAACAAAAACCCCAGAGAGGTAGATTTGACATACCGGGTCACTTTTGATAACTTGGGACAGGAAGTTGGTTAGGTTCTCGGATGAGAGTACACCATCGGTGCTCTTTAGATACAGCCCCTGGACTGCTGCTGCCACGCTGCCTGCTGCGATCATGGATGGAGGGTTGGCGATGAATTTCACATCTACCGGGAAGATGAAAAGGACAGCAAGACAATCAGTACTTCAGTCATAATGTAACACATCTGGAACAGTGCCTGAACTTAATAGTACTCCTGAGCTTTCAATAAGATTTATGCTGCAGTTGAAACGGTCACCTATAAAGTACTCTGGGAGCAGTGAGACTAAGACAGAACAAGGGTGTCTGAGGGAGCCATTTTAGGCTGTGACCAATTGATGTGTTGGGGGGGCAGGGAAATGCTATGGCCTCTTCCACTAAATATCCAAAATAACCTGGGAATCCATGCAAACTAACTTACATAAACAAATAATCTCACTGACAAAATAAAGAAAATTGCTTCTAACAGTAACTAAATATGTATACCACTTAACTGTTCTTCTAAAAAAAGAACAGTTCCTTCATAAGTTATCATTTAAACACAACAGAGCAGATCTCCTGTAAACAGATCAGAACCTTCACTTCCTACTCCCTGTGAATGTAAGGGGTTGATAAAGCTAGAATGGACAGTCACCATCCCCCAATGATCCCCCAACCGACTGCCAGTCCCCCTCCACCATGCAAGCAGTTCAGATATGAACAAATAAAACACACACATCTGGTTTTATTATACACAATTAGCCCTAAAACATACCGCACTTAAAACTAGGCTTCTATTTAGCAGACCCTGACTCTAGGCAAAGTAAAAGGAAAAAAAACTAAATGTAGCGAGTATCTATAATAAACAAACAAAACAATCACAAACTCAAACTAGATAAACTAAACCATTCCAATATCTTGACTTGCTTGTCCACATTTCGTATTGATAGAGAGACCTCCAAAATGCATAGGTGATACCATTCTGACCGGGGTAAAGAAACATGCTGAAAACTGTATTGTAACTAGACACCTGATAGTATCAATGTGGATAATTATCTTGAAATCCACACAATTCTAACTAAATGTAAATCCTGCATCTGACAAAATTGCATTTGGTCGCTGAGAAGGTGGTTATAGCAGTAAAACTAAAAAGCCTACCTGTAGCACAGAGAGCCACAAATGTTTGGGCATGCTTGCGCAGGATCTGCTTGGTGTTCTGATGAATTGGTAGCTTGGAGAGGAAATGGTCTATGAAATCGTGAGGTGTTACGGATGCTAGGTCCCATTTCAACTTGTTTAGAGCCAATAGTTCCATTTGCTATAAAGAAAAACAGACAGATGTACACAGTGAGACAGTCGAACTACACAGGCTGAGTTCAAAAACTAGATTCTACGTTTTCCCAGTAGAGGGCGACGTAGTCCTACGCATTTCATTGCGCTACTCTGAACTGCTGTTACAAGTTACCATGTAAAGTGCACAAAAAACCCATACGCCTCATTTACTGTACATTTTATTTAAAATTATCAAAAATGTAGAAAATAATTTGACCCCATTTCGTATTTGACAAGCAACTAAGATAATATATAAAGCCAATAGGCTTAAAAACTGGAGCACCATAGTTGGACACAGTAGCCTATCATACTATGGACACACACATCACCATATCTTACAAGAATTTACATTCATGAAGTAGCTGCAACCATATGCAGAGTGTCTATTTTGATTAACATTGCTAATTTACCAAAAGATCGCTGGGCCGGATGGAGTTGTCAGTGTAAATGCACAACTTCTCTGCAGTTAAAGGGACCGTTTCCTTCATCTTTGAGGCCAGAAACATACATGTAGCTCCGAGAAGTTGTAATCTGGTTTTCTTTGTGTGCTCCACAGACAAAAATCTATCCAAGTAGTTCATAGCCAGGGGAAAAACTTCCTCCTCACATTTCTGTTCCTCGCAGACCTAGAAGTGAAACAGCAAGTTAGCATGTAGCCTTGAGTTAAAATATGGCCTAATATAGGACAATTGAATCAGGACGATTTTATACACCCATAAATAGGCCTTTAAATTAGTGAAAACGAAATCCTGCAGCCTAATGACAAACCAAAACATGTTTTGCATTATCCATCCATTCCTTATGGATGTTTTTAAAGCGTGCCATGTCGGAATACGGTGGAGTCAGATTGTCCAGAGCAATTTACATTACTAAACGCATGTTTTTCGAATAATTTTTATGTTTTTAGGCATGGAAAATTAAATAGTTAATAAAATTTAGGTTGTTTTCAGACTCTTCCGAGAGACAGAGGTGGCGTCAATACAACTTTCTCCTGAAATTTATACATCGCCATCTTTTCAAAAAATATTTAAAAATATAAAAAAATTGTCCCGGTTTGTCAAATTAGTATGTAAATGATCCTTACTGTATATTTTATCGGATAGTTTCAAGAGGTGTCGAATTTTATAACAGGAAACTTAAAAACAATTTAATTTACAATGCAATGCTTCTTCTCGTGGAGCGTGTGCGACATTTAGATCTGATAATGACTCAATTTCAAAAATGACTAAAAAATGTATGTAGGCATAAGTCTCAATCTCTTACTAGATGTAAATGTTGACTAATCGATACTGTATCATATCCGACCATCTAAAATGCTTTATTCTGCAAATTTTTGGTGAAAATGAGCGGTTTTTAAGAGCGACCTTTGCAGAAATGGCATGCAACAGGAGCTTGATTCGTAAGTCGAAGCAGAACTTAGTGGTTTTATATAATCATTTTTCGCCATGCGTGCGACTGGATTATAAGTGCATACACAAGATATACATTTAGACTTGCTGACTGAGTTGCTGTCATTACTGACATTATTACATATTTTTTTGTGGTATTAAAAACCTATAGCCTACGCCTGCGACAAGATGGCGCATTATACTGGCACGAGTAGGACTGCATACGTGTACATTGCTATTAATTTGGAATATTTTTTTGGCATCTAAATACATTTCATAAGTCTCTGGCAAAGTGAAGAGTAGAGCAGCTACATTGCAAGTGTTGTAAGCTAATTAGCCTACTGAGAGTACAATAGCCTACATGGAAAATAGGTATAATAGATACGCGTTTCAAGTTTTTACTTGGTCAACCTGACAGAAATCAAGCATAACTGCATGCATATGTTAGAATGTTTACACATAATTTAATTAATATTCTTGGAAATAATAAGACGCATTAAACCATCCAAAACAGAGGCTATTTCTAATGAAATACAATTAGAACGCATGGCCCGAAGTGTTGAGTAACAAACTTTTAAGCATTAAGTATGGACATCTTAAATATACAAACCTCTAACATCCATGTAGCCACTATTTTCCTCATCTTAGGTATTATTTCTTTCTGGACACACTTGAAGTAATTTGGAGACGGAAGGTAATTTTCCTCAGCTTTAAGCATTGTCTGTAGAACTCGGTCATTCAGTAAGTTGGTGTCATGGTAAGCTCTTCTGATGGTCTCCACTTCACAGCACAACAGCTGGTTTTCCATGTCTTTTGCGGGAGTAGCTTGTGGTTTAGTGCTGAAGAAATAATCAAAATAGGTTCGTCTTGTTAGTACTGAAAGGCTCCGTTGATGCTGCTACTTCTTCAGTGTGTGCCCTCTGAGAACTACAACGCTTCCCCCTAGCAGACAAAACTCCCCTTCAGAATATTTTGCGATGACGTTTTACTGCTGTGGAGGGGAGATCAAAGCAACATCGAGACTGAAGGAGCGGAGCTATAAGGAGTTTATAACAAGAGAAAAACTGAATAACTACCCCTCTACAAAGTTCCAAGTCCTTCCCATGCCGCTGCTGCTCCTATAGGTATGGAAATGGGAGGTCCCAGTATTCCGGGTGGCGAATACAGCCGAGGGGTGGTAGGGGGTTGAGGGAGGGCTAGTCTCCGTGACGCGAAGGTGGTTATGCGGAGATGAATGTGAATTGGTTAGAGTTTGATAGGGGCGGTATACGTAAGCGCCTAGTTCACTTGTCTCCATCACACAGCAGCCCAGCAGGTGGCGGTAATACACCATCCGGTTGCGATTTCACCATAGAAGAAGAACAAACAATATCCGGTTTTTCTCTTGCGTTAAACCAAATAGAACAAAATGGATTACTGTTCAATTGGACTTTAGTATGGGCAAAACGAGTAATTCAAGCGATTTTGAGCGTGGTACGATCGTTGGTGCCAGACGAGCCAGTACCACTGGTTCAGAAACGTCCTGTCTACTGGGCTTTTCACGCACAACAGCATCTAGGGTTTTCGAGAGTGGCGCAACAATCAAAAACCATTCAGTTTTTTGGGCGAAAACTGCTTTTTGATGAGTTGTCGAAGCAGCATAGGAAAAATTGTGCAAGCTAACAGTAAGGCCACAAGCAGACAGTTAATGGCGCATTACAACACTGGTGTTCAGACGGCCATTCCGGAGCACACAGCTCGTTGGACCTTGTCACGGATGGGCTATTACTGCAGACCACGCCGGGTCATCCCACCCCTATCAGCTGAAAATAACAAACAACCGTTCCAGTAGGACATAGACTACGTATTTATTCGCATAATCATGTATAGGCCTACATCAACAAATATTAAGCCTAAAACAGGTACAACTAAACGCTTTTGTGTCAGTTTTCATGAATATTGATGATATGAAGATTAATTAAACAGATTCCGAAGTTGTATATTTTATTACCTAACCTTTTAAAAATTACATTATAATTTTATTATTTGGACTCAGTAATTCATTAACTTGAAGAGTACTAATTTTAGATTTCACTTTAGACAAAGTCCTTAAACATGCTGCAACAAAAGTAATCATCAGTTTACAGTGTGGACATTTTACTAAATAAAAAAAGTGGTCACTACAGTTAAAAAGTGTAAAACCTAACCCCACTTACTCTCTAGGGAGGTCTGTTTGACCAGGGAGGAGACTTAAATTAGTGTAAACCGATAGGGGGAATTTCGGTTACCAGGCAGAAGTTAACGCACCTTCAAGTGTTGAAAAGTAGGATACAAACTAAAGTTATCAATAATTATGTAATTGGTTTAAATATCATTGGCTGTAGGCCAAATAAAAGTTTTCACCGTTTATTGTTATAACATCAATGAGACAACTGAAAGGTGTTCTTTTGCCGTTTTAGAACATTGAAAAGCACATGGGAGTCAAAGATCAATATTTTTTTGTGGAAGAGAATCTAAATTGAGAATGTTTCAATCCGTTTTGTTGAATTTGGAATCATCGCTACCATTTAATCTAACATTAGTTTAAATACAAATAGGAGCTTTTTGCATTCCTTACATTCCTTTCCATAGGCTATTGAATAGCTACCGTAAAACTACCAATAGATGTTTTCCTTTGTGAAGAGTTGCTTTTACTGACTGAATTTGATTGACTATTTCACCTTAGTTATTGCATGTTTTTATTACATTTTAGATAAAATAAGTGGTTTTGTGCTTTCTCAATCCCATATGATCTGTTATGTTATTTTAGAAGTTGCACATAATTGCACTCTTAAAATTTACTTGTACATCTGTTACATAATGCAAACATGTATACCTGTATGTTCTGTATATTCAGTCCCATCTTTGAGAAATCTGCATGAGTGGCAAACACCTATTTTATTGGGTTAACTAAGCCTGTTTATGTTTCCTGTTAACTAAAGGTAGCCTATAACATTTTAAAATGTGCAAAGTCTTCTAAAGTATCCATGGACTTAATTGTGAACTGAATATATACAGTGTATGTACAGTTAAGGTTAATACTGGACCTTTTTGGGAGCAACACACTGTTAAACGTGAGTTTTTGATTGAGCCAACACTGCATGTAATATGGTCAATGGAACAGGAAGTCAATACAAGGAGTGGAAATGGTTTAAAGGGACAGTACTAACTGCTTGCACTGCCCTTAGGACGGCAGCAGTTCATAACATGAAAGCTAAAATGCGCTTTTTTTTTACCACTGCACCATTTTATTTCATTTCCAAAAAGGAAGGTTTTGCGTAAGGAACAAGAAGGGTTAAAATTAAGAGACCACTGCAAATTAAACGCTTCTGTTCCTCACTTAAAACATTTGTTTTAAACTTTTTTGGAAAATAAAGTAAGAATTGCAATGGTCCCTTAATTTTTTCTGGAGCTGTATTTGCCACAGAATGTTTGCCACAGTGTGAGTAATCCTGTCCTCACCCTAGAAAAATGGTTTAAGTTATCTTTTTCATGTGTTTATACAATCATGAGATTTTACATACCGAAATCAGGTACCACACTTGTAATATTCAGCAATACCTTTAAATATGTGCGTTTATAAACTGCATAAGTGCATAGGTGGTTGGGATGCTTACTGGGCAAAAAACGGAAGCCAGCATTTTCAAGGTTTGGATTCATGAATGATGACAACATCCAATTAGGTTACTCCAGTTCATTCCTTCCACAGTTGCAGCCCATTCCATGGCCCAATTTACACAACAGGAGATTTTCAATTTGGATAGAATATTTAATCCAGTTTGAAGTTACTAACATAAGTTCTTCAAATTGTTGTAACATTCTGGAATGTCACACTGAACAGTGGAAACCTAGAGAAGCCAAATGGCCCCTTAACAAAATAATTGATATTTGTTTATGGCATATTTCCTAGTAGGCTACATACAGTCCCCTCCCAAATCATTGGAACGGCAAGGCAAATTCCTTGGTTTTTGTTGGTCACTGAAGACATTTGTGTTTAAGATCAAAAGATGAGTGAGACAAGAGTTCAGAATTTCAGCTTTCATTTCCTGGTATTCACATCTAGATGTGTTAAACTTAGGACATATGACCATTTGTATTAGACCACATCATTTTTAGGTGAGCATTTTTATGATAAGACATTGTTCAATATCAAGGGATCTGATTCTTTTTCTAATTAGGACAGATGGTATAAAACAATTTGATCATATGTATGTGTTCTCTAAACCATGCAGTAAAACTGTCCAAGATAATATAAAATATATAAAAACATGTACTGCAGTACTGTTACAGTGTAATTTTGCATTTTACAGTGTCCAAAATATCATAACGTAGGTGCCTGCAGTACCTGCAGTTTGTAATGTAGTTGACAGCAGTATCTGCAGTTTTTAATGTAGTTGATTTCAGTATCTGCAGTTTGTAATGTAGTTGACTGCAGTACCGGTTTCAAAACCACAAAAATTAATGTAAGGATAAGATGAATGCGAAAGTTCAAACCATAAATGATTTGTGTGCAAATTGTCATGCATTTTTAATTGGTTTACTTTCCTTGAAGAAGAAATGTTAGCAACTCCCATTTTTGTCTTTTGTATTCCCACTGCAGTGTGAGTATGGTTAATCTATATGTCATGTAAATGTTATGTAAATTTAAAGATCACCCCAAAATCTCTATTAAATGTGTAGAGGACCTTTAAAGGCTACCACTTTTTGTGTTCTTTGTCAGGGAGTTCTCAAATTCATTGGTATACATACTTCAATTTAACGTCTAAGCGCCATGATAGATTACTGCATGGCCCTTCTGTCAGTTTAATGCTTCATGGGCACTAGAAGTGCTCTAATTCTTTGTACTCTCCATAGCTACCATTTTGTGTCTTTCCACTTCTGAGAAAGCGATGCTGTTCTCATTCCTGTAGTAGTGAGATGGTGTGTTGAAGGACTTATTTGATGCTCGCATACAACAGATGTTCTTTGTTAGTGGAGGGTGAGGGTGTTATCTGCTGTACTAGTGCACATTGTGCTTTTTGTTTGTATTGTGTCATTTTATTAAGTATATGTGTGTCTTAAAAAGGCATGCTTATTTTCTGAATGGAGACCTCAAGTCATTTAGCAAAATGTGAATACAGAATGATTGTTTAGGAATTAGAATGCTGTTCTGTTGGTGGAATTATTGTCCTTACTGTGTCTTAAGCCCTGCTGTTGTTCCCCCCATCCACAGGTGTGTAGTCAATCAGCTGTAGGCCAGGTGACAACTGGGATGTATTCATTCCGACAAATGAACCTTAACGTTTTGAAAGTTTTCTTCAAACAGCGAAACAGGGAGGGACCGTGCGGAATTCTTGCAATAAAAGGTCTGCTTGTCAAAAATCTTTACTGACTAAAATGTTTTGTTTTGTTGGTACCAACGCATCACTTATTTCAGGCCTCCAACACTGTGCTGCTGCATATCCCCAAACAAATAGCTGCCTGCAGTGAGTATTACAGGTTGTCAATCATTTATTAACTCCAACCTGACCCCCCAACATCTCCAGTCACTCCTCTTTTTTTCCTGACGAATGCTCCATATTGTCACTCTTCATCTCTCTCAGCTATGTCCTCAGGTGTATTCAGTTCACTTTCTTTGCTCAGTAGGTGTCAGGCATGCATCCTATGCTAATAGTAGGGTCTGCATCAGAAATGCACATCCTCACAGAAGTTTATGAATTAACCCAGTCGATTACATTCTCAGGGGAGCACATTAATTATGGATAAGGACAGGGATTTTGGTTGTAATTCTATATAAATCGTATGGGAAAATGTGTGGTCGACTGTGTCAATTAGAGTACACCGGGGTTATTCTGCCCAGTTTATAATTGAAAACATAGTGAGCTGTGAATATGGTAGACTGACACTTTAGAAGGGGTACCTGGTATTACAAGGTTCCAAACCAGTTGCTCCAGGGCTTTCCTGGGCCTGAGATGGGACATCTTGGAAATGATAAATTGTGCCCTTTAGAGGCAGATCTCTGGGACCCCCTGATGCCACAATAAATCACAGACCTACAATGGAGGACTAACTGCACGAGGGCTGCTGAAGTAGTCTATAGCAGGTATCAAAGATTAATGGACAGCAATCTCAGTCACTGGGCTATGGCATTGCACGACCCCTACTCGACCCCTGTTGTAAATCAAAAGTAAAGTTCTGAACACTGCAACCACAAACTCCAAATCTGAACTCCCACATAACAATGTCAAAAGTGTTGTCCTGAATGGTTTGTTGCTTCGATTACCCTTGTCAATGTTCATTATAAAAGAAACTCAGGTTTTTGTATCTTGACACTGGTTTGTCCCGTAAATCCGGCTTGACTGCCACAGAGATTTTTATTCAACGGCAACACCAGCACGTTTATGTCGTATTTAGTTCTCCATTCTTTTAAAATCACTGTTGCACAAAACATATTAACCTGCGTAGCTCTTCAATTATTGACCCAACGCATATTCCACAGAAGCTATGTTGCTAAGTTTGCTTGTGATTAAAGGATGAGACTCCCAGGGCCTCCTCATTGTGAGGGGTACAACGCTCCCCTGCACACCTCTCTGTGATCTATCACTCCACCCCTCCCAAAGAAACTCGGCACTCAAAACCATCTTTATTTGGCTAATGGTGATAAAGATTAATTTGGTGCCAAATGGATTCCTGACTCACCCCCGGTGGGCTGGCCCCTCTCTTTCGGTACAGATGAATGGAGTTGTGGCACATTGCTCTCTCTGTCTGTGCGTGTGTTTTTAAAGGGCACTTGGCACTTGTTGGGTCGGATGTTTTTCAGTCGTTTCCCTGCAATTTCGATTTGATGTTAGGAGCCCACGATTAGGGAGCCCACTTTCTTCACTTTGACTACGATGGTGAACACTCCTGTTCAGCCAGTGATGCCTAAGGGGAGGGGGTGACAACAATGAACGTTGTCCCTGGCCCAGTCGTTGCTGTTTTTTTACACAGCATTATGATTAAACCTTTTTCTGTAAAAATGGTTTGTTCTATAAACTGCTAATCAATGATACCCTAACACCTTCAAGCCAAACTGAGTGATACCCTAAACACCGGTACCAACATAACTTTGTTAAAGCTGCACTAGATGGGATTTATTCAGTAAATAAAAATAAGTGCCAGTGAAATGTCATTGTATCATTTTGGGAGCATGCTGCTGCTTCCTAGACAATCCTGTTCCAACCAATCGTCTTCTGCAAGCCAGGCTTTACTCTTTGGCTTATTTTTTGAATGCGCATTTTACCTGAATGATAATATATAGAATAAGTATGCCGTAAGGAGTGAAATGTGTGTACTGTAAGGCACTATAATGGCAGCTAGAGACCAGGACGACAGTCAGTTCCTCCCTTGACTACTACGGCATACGCTACAAAAACAGCAACGGGAAAGAAGACTTTCCCTGTAGCTAGCTACCAGGAACCCTAAGCTAACATTAGCACGGCTAAGAAGAAGGTCGTTGAAATCTGAGTTAGTGCTTTTTTGGAACAGGTTATTACATTTTTCATATTTTATCCAGAACATGATTCTATCGGGCATTGGTGCAGATTTGCTTTCTGACAGTTAAGTAATTGCAAAATGCTGTAATATAATTTTTTTACTGAAAGAATCCTAAATAGTGCAGCTTTGAAATGTCAAATTTTAATATTGCCACCATTCAACCAAAACTAGGAGCACAGAAATGGAAGGACACATCTAAAAGAACTTCGAAATATGTGTAGCAGTTAAGTAATGGCTGATTGGGACTGAGTAGGTTATGAGTTGAAAGAATTTGACAATAAATTAAATGTGTTGAAAACATAGAGATTTGAATTGGCCTAGTTATGCATTTTTTGGGTTGTTATATTACTGTCCAAAAAACAGGTCATAAAGGTTTTATTGTTAAATGTTTTAATTCATAATTCTGTCCCAGGCCCTGCCCTTCCTGTCGGCATCCCTGGTTCAGCTAAGTGTTGTTACTCAGTAGCTGCCGTTTGGTTTCCAGCATAGTTCAGTCAGTTTGGAGATTTGTCATGGACGTACATTGTCCAAACCAAGGATACTTGTTGAACAGTGATAACTGTGGTATAATGCTTTCAGATATACATTTTGGGTTTGTTGCGATATTATTGTGTGGGCAGAATTCATTTTTATTTATTTTTTATGTTCACTTTGGTCACCTGTGCCCGTACTTCCAAGTTACAGCACGTTGTGTTTTAGTACATGAAATAGAAAGCGGCCATCCCATGACTTCATACTAAGCAGGAGCGGAAAGAATTGGGTTACAATTGCTTGGTCCTATGGCGAAAACAAACGTTTTGGCTTCGTTCCTGCTGTGCCTGTCTTTTATCTTCCATGCATCTAAAACGTCTGCATAGAATTCACGGCACGGTCATATTCACAGAGCCTAGGCAGACTGTGGGTATTGTTAATGGTGGTGGTACTGTTGTGACGCTGATCTTACGTCTAGAGTGCAGTTACACTTTCAGACGAGAACGATAGGCCTATGCAACGTGGTTGTCTTTTCCAGCGGGTTAACTCGGATTTGTTACAATCACTACTTTAATATCGGACTGAGAAAGACATGATCAAGTGCCAGATCAGTGCAAAAATCTGCATAGTAAAATCAGCTTGTGAAGTAGTAGCGGTGCTGTTGTAAAACCACTTTATCTGCGCTCAAAACTTATGGTGATTTTGGTGAAGATTGCGTTTCTAGCTCAAATCTGCTTTAACCAGGTTTCTGCGGTAACACACCAATGGGTTCTGGAAGTTCACATGGACACTCAGAGAGTGAAGACAACTGCTTTGCTTCATTGTAGCGGAATAAGGGCATGATATTAATCTGACAACACACTTTGTGTCTTAAAGAATCAAACTATAGATATATATATTATATGCTTTGTCATGTTGCTATAGATGGATTATATGTTTTATAAAAGTATGCTCATAACCTCTAATGGATATTTGGCTGTTGTGCAGATATTTGTTTAAAAAGCCACATGAATAATATATGTACTATAGCTATAACACATTACTACACTGTTTCCTGATTTCACACACAGACACTATATCATGGTGGAAACATTTATTTTATCCATGTGTAAAACATAGGCTTTCAGCACTTTGAAAACAGTTACATGATTTGTATTTCTGCCTGTGGATTACCACTTGAATAGCAACCATCTCACAAGAACAACTGCTGATGTAACACTTTTTAAGCTTGAATATTTAGGTAATGGCATTTGTTGTTCTTGTCTGATATTGTCAGAACTTGCCTTTAAATCAAGGGTCTGAAGTGGCACATACAAGTTCTTGCTAAGTGAGTCATGAAATTGGACTTAAACACTCCTGATCAGTCAATGACATTTTGATGAATAAATGCTCGCTACTGTCAGATCCATTTGTGTCATTTCAGCGAATTCATCCAGCAATATTGTCCTCCCACCTCATGGGTGTAACAGTGCAGAAACACCGTCATTAGAAGATTAACGATTTTCAGTGAAACCTTCGTTACTCAATGCAGTAATCATGTGCCCCTCTTAAATTGGAATGAGTTTGACTTTAACCAAAGATTGACATTGAATGACATTGAGAAATTAAGACAACCCATCATAATTGAATAACTTTAGGTACCACTGTTGCGAAAATTATCTCACTTAACATGTCTCGGATTATAAAGTCTCACCACTCTGAGAAACTTAACAAGTTGTTTTACTTGTTTTACATAATAGGACAGAAAGCCATCATTAGTTCAATGTAATTTGATAGTGTAATAAAATTTTACAAGTGTGTTACTTTCAGTTAATAGCTGACTACTGATACATGACTTCCCTTTAAAGGAAAAGTTGGTTTGATGAGTACATAGTAAATCCATAAATGTACACGTATATCTTATGATTGGAGATCAATGTTATACAGTACAGTATAAAAATAAAAATGATAATTCACTCAACTATTGTCCCTTATCAGAACCCAAAATATCTACTTATTTATTAAAAGACTCCAAAGCCTCAAGACATAGTTATACTGTATGTTATTTAAAGAGGTTCAGGCCTCGCATCCATATATGGCTATGAATGTAAGAGTGGTATAATCCCTCACCTGTCTACCAGAACAGTGGCTGGATGGAACCTGTATTGTAGATTGAACTACAGATTGCAGATACATGGGCCATTCTTCAACTTGATGCAAATCTAATCAAAAAGGCACTGGTGTTGGGTGTCATTTCTTATGTCTACATTTATATCATAGCTACATTGATGTGTATATGGAAGATGATTTATCTTCCATATACACATGGGATGGACAATCTAAGCATACATTTCCACCTAAAGACAATAGATCAGTATTGGATAAGACAAGCCTCAAGCTCCCAGGTCAGGTACTAATGCTTTACATCTTACATAGAGAGACTTCATCAACTTAAACTCCTATGCCATTTTCCTACCCCTTAACCCCCTCGCCCACCCAACCCTTCCTTGCCTCTGAAGGGGGGAGGGCTTTCTCACACGCTCAGTCTATCTCCATCTTTGATGTCCTGATTCCTCTTCATATCCTGGATACGTGCTTCAAGAAGTGAGAAAGCCTGGCAGAAAGACACTGTCTGTGAGGGCTTTTCTTTTAACCCATCCACCACCCCTCGAAAAAAAAGAGAAACGCTTTTTCCCACTGAAAGAAGCGCCTTTTTGGAACTCCGGGCAGCTCCACAATGCCCCCTGAAAAGATGGATAGAGCGATTGTCCTGTTTAGTGATCCGCAAACCTGGAGGGGTGGGGGTCCAGTGAGGAGGGCAGCCCAACGCTGTGCCTGACCTGACACCACTGCCTTGGGTGGGTGGTAGGGGGGCCATGTCGGGCCAAGGGCAGCAATGAGGGGAATAATGTCCCCCCACCAATGTTCCCCCACCTGGACAATGGAAACCCTTGGGGGAGTGAAGGACATCATTCCAACCATGTGGGGGGCCTAGGGAGGGTTGGAGCGTCGGAACACGGGCAACTCAACACAGGCAATGGGATAAGTATAATGAAGGAACAGGTTCTGGCCCATTGCTTCAAATTATAATGCCCAAATTTGTTAGGGGAGGAAATGGGAGCTTTGACTTCTGAACACAAATTACTTGACAAGCAAATCATTTTGTAGTGTGCGTGTACATGCATACATTCATGGACAGCATGCACTACAGCTGTGAGGGTCTCTGTGTGGCTGGAAATAAACAGCTCAGGAGCTGTAGTCAGTTGGCTGCTCTTTTGACAACCGTGTGTAAATGAGAACCCATCCTAACAGCCATTTGTGGAGTCCACAGAGCCATGGTCTTGAGTGTCTTGTAGAAGCTTTAGAAGGATTCCATCCCCCCTCTGAGCTCTCAGGCCCACGCTCATTTGCTTTGGAACACTTTTTGTTGTTAAAGACAAAGCAGTGTCGGATACTTGATGAAATACTTGATGAAATCCACATCATCATAACCACCTTGAAATTTGCATGTGCTATATCCCAAGAGAAAATACTTCCAAGATGACCATTTATGCCCCTAAAAAGTAATATGTATAAACTGAAAGTGGCAAAGCAGTAAAAGTAAGAAACCAAATAGTTAATTTGGCTGAGTAAAACATATTAACAGGAATTCATGCCACTCAAAATAGTGTTTAACATTCAACACAATATATTTACAGAAAATAATAGTTTGTAGGTCCTTGTCACTTTGATACAAGTTCAGGAAAAGCAGTATGGTTTATTAATGCAAATAAATCAGACAAGCCACGACTCAGTGTAACTCAATCATTGAATATTACTTAACTGAATCCTGTATTAGACTTCACCTTTTGGATGAAAAGGAAACTCCCATACAATGATAAGCAAAACCAGGAAGAAGAAGTGGGGAAGCTTGTTTGTTTTAGCATTCTTGAGGTTTTGTTTTAAAAAAGTATTCTCTAAATACACCATCTGCTAGTTCCCTAAAACTTTTTCCCTTCCACTCTCCATTTGCATGTTCACATGCACATCCGCCTTTTGCACAAGTGTCCCAATGCTAAGGGAGTGGACATTGATCAAGGGTGTAGGAGCCAAAGAGACCCCGGGACCCTTCCAGACAGTTGGTAACATTCCAGCATCCTTGAACAAAGTAGAATCCCATAAGGTACCACGTCATTCTTGAGGCTATGCAATTTCAAACAAACAAATGCATAGACAATTTCTAATTATGGCATGTGTATTGGTTTATGATGCATTTTGAGACTTGACTCACTTAAAAGATTAAATACCTCCTACTTAAATTGTTACTAATGTTTACGTCTTTTAAAACGTCATTTTTCTTTTGTATCACACTTGCTTAATTGTTTATGAAATTAGCCAGTGTGTCCTGAAACTGAAGGTTTTATTGATCACCTCACGACTCACTGGAAGTCACCCTTTGAGATTTGTCAGCAACGCTTTGATCAAGAGCGTAGGCCAAAATGTCTGGGTCGGATTTAAGAAGAGCCTATGCTATGACTTCCATGGCGACACTCCCTCTTAACTGTTTCACATTGAATGGATTGGCTGAATGGTGCAGAAGCAAACCTCCCCTGCAGTCCCGGAGCCCCCCCCCCCTTTATCTAGACTAGTATGTGGGTCAACTAGTTTTAGGCGTCTCCCAGGTTAGTCTGGATGTTACATGATCCTTGTTCTTAATTTGCATAACTTTGCATGAATTTGGCTTTGGCTGTCCAAAGCATAGCGATGTTCCTTTTTTTGTTGATATGTGACTCATGGTCATAGAGAGAACAAGTGCAACAGTTGCCTTCAACTTCCTTTAAACTGCACACAGACATACAATTTGTTTCCATCAAAAGGAAACATATTTCAGTTTATACATTACACAGTTCTTTGAGAGAATTTATGGTTAACTGCTTTGCTTAGGGAAAGACCAGATTATTTCCATTTTGGTGGCTCTGGGATTAGATTCAGCAACCTTTTGGATATTCTTACCGGCCACCTGCTGCCTCATGGGTTAATGGGTAAACAGGAAAAGGGGTGTAATGCAATAATGTCTCTTTAAAAATATGAGTCAAATGTCCAACAGGTGCCCTAGATAAGAAGAAGCAACAGGTAATACGGCTTGTGACTCACACTTTCATCTGTAAACAGAGCCACGTTTAAAAGCCACGTTTCCACAATATTACATTTGCTATATAGTCTCTTAACAAAACAATCAGCAATTACAGTATACTGTTTTACTCAAAGACAGAATGACAGTTTCCTCACTTAGCAGGCTCTGGTATTTGATCCAGCAATCTTTCGGTTACTGGTCAGACACCTAACCGCTAAGCAATTTGCCACCCCCACAATCATGAATGAAAGCCAAGTCTCCGAGCTGGCACACTGTAAATATCACATTCCGCACCATACTTAAGGTCAGATGTCACTCTGAATGACATGTACAAAATCTTTTTATTTCATTTTTTCCTCATAGTTATGTGTTGGAGGATAGGCGGGGTTTCCCCCAGTGTTTCCCAATCGGCCACATCACACAACAGTATTGCCTGAATGCCAGTCTCTCTCATGGTTTCTTTCTGTCTGCAAACAATATGACATTCTTACGCTGGGAGCCCATGCTCTTGGCCCTTTTGAGCATCTTTACGGTACCCGGACCACATCGGACAGGGTCATTATACACTGTGGGCTCGGTACCTCTCCCTCCTCTCATTCTTTCTTCTCGCAGGCTATCCTTTAGGTTAGCCGCCTTGCCATTTAGGATGCTTCGTCTTCCCCTCTGTTCTCTTTGCAAAAGAGGATATAATCCCGTTTGAACTGCTGCCCGGGTAAGGGATAAAAAAACAGAGCAGAAAAAAACAATGAGAGAAGCGATACAGGCTCATAATCAGGTTAGCTCTGTTCGTCCCGCTCCGTCCACCGGCTGTAGAACCCACCAGGAGAGCCACGAGACAGGAGAGCCAAGGAGAGAGACAGGCAATTCCCTGCTTCAGTCCTCTTTACACTCCGAAATCATACAATGTGTACATTACAGAAAGCTGACAAAGGTTTAGCTGCCGGCGAACTCAAATATGCTAATCGTTTTAGAATGACAAACACATTTCAGAAGGACAGCGAACCTAACGTCTTTTTAAAGACGCTCAAGGCCCATTATTAATCTTGGGAATGTTTCATATTTCGATTTGCGTGCACGTTCGTTGTGCGTGTGCGTGCGCGTTTGCGTGCGTGTGTGCATGCATGCTGTTAGGCCGCCCCTAGCATGAAATCCTTATAAATATTAATTGTGCCTGCTAAGGGCCAGAGAATGTGACCTTTCTCTGGGACTTGAACAGATCTTCCTCAGGCAGCGTACAAAGCATCCCAGTTTCAAAGTAATCCAAAGACGTACGCTTGGAGGCCCGTCATCTCCCTTTTCTTTGAATCACTCAAGTCATTTCTTAACGTAGAACGAGCCATGGAAGAGGATGCCGAAGCCTACAGCTTTATTTTTTTCTCTTGGGTTTGTTTGACTGAATGCAGCCATAAGGCCAAGCGATAGAAGTGGATTTGTTAGCTACACTGAACAACTGGCGCCCCAGGTTTTACAGCCAACAGTTAAGGATGGTGGTTAATGTAACAAAGATTCTTGTAAATAAGTAAAAGGCTTTTTTTATTCTCCTTTCAGGCTAGTGATGGCCCTATAGTTCACCACCTCTTTGCATTGAGATGCTGGTGTGTTGACAATAGGGACTTGATTGTTGAGTATTTAAATATAGGCATGGGGCCACATGTTCATTCGATGCAGTCATTGAGGGAGGAGCAAGTCTATTTGGTTCACCACTGTTTGCAAACATTGGGCTGAAATGAATAATGTAACACTGGAAATCGGTGGATTGATGGCTGATGCAATTAGATTCCCATGTAGTTCACCTGGCTTATATTCACATGGGGGGAGTAGTATGAAGATGTATGCACCTGATACTGTATATTTGAAAGAGCCTCTGCTGAATTACTTAGATGTAAAAATATCCTATTCCTCATGGTTGGCTTCCCATGGTTACACATATGCAGGAAGTGGCCATTACTTAATTGCAGTTAGTGCTGCTAAAAGTTAGGACTCGCCGATTAGCGGAGACAGACAGACGTTATGTGACGTGTCATTATGCAGTGTATGGTATCAGACTTCAACAGTTGAGTTGTCATATCGTCAGTTATGTTTATTTTTTATAGGAGACGTTCTTCCTTTATATCTGACGATATTTAATGTGTCAACGAGTTAACCCCCCCAGATCATCCCAACACCTCCAGACCTGATCCTCAGTAAGGAGCCCGAGGATATAGAGCTCTGGCCCTCTGTTGGATGGGGCACCCATTAATTTGTGTTTCAGTAAGTGTGCCCTATTGTGGTCTGCACATTTTTGAGGCGGCGGCGGTGGTGGTAATGGTTGGGGGTAAGGTTGCCTGAGGAAAGGGGGGTGAGTCTCCTGCTAACGTCACCCAATGCCCAGCCCCGTCAAAAGGCACCACTGCAGGCACATGAAAGCAACGTCGAGTCGACTTTAACGGGCCGTCCTGACGGACGTTTACGACTCCACAGCCCCAGTGGAACGGCAGCAAAAGCCATCATGGACAGACCAGGGCATCCCCCTCACCGCGACCCTTTAAATGCAAACAAGGTTTCGGGGAGTTGAAATGAAAAACACAGGAGCAGAGCCAGAGGAAAAGATTTCCATTCCCGCTCCATTTGATCTTGCGCCAGCCAGACTATGTCCCGTTCCCATGGTCCGGGTCCTTGAGGTTCTAATGTTTACAATGCCAAACAACGGGAGTGAACGAAGACAGTCCACGCTTGCCCAAGCCTGCAGCGTGTCTCAAAGCACACAAAACAACTTCAGCTCGATAAAGCTGGTCACACTGCATTTCTGAACAACCGCACATGAAGTGCCAATGCTGGCAACAAGATACTTAAGTCAAACTATGCATTCGGAAATGATGTGAGAAGGATTCTTGGTACACTTGGCTATAGTATTGAACAAACTTTCACCCAAAGGAGGATTACCCCTGGCAATGGTAGCCGCGAGAACAGCCAAACAGAAGGCTGATGAGCTCATGCTGAGTTTATGGCTTATTCACACTAACAACAATTATTGTGACAACATTCCAATTGAAATAACATTTACATAATATATAGACACATTTCTATTTGCATTTGCAATGGACCCAAACTAAGTAGTCAGAGAAAAGGTGCACTGCCTTGCCTTGTAAAAATATTATCAGTTGCTTTGGGCAACTGAGTTGCTGGTTAGCTTGCTTGTTTAGTTCGTAAACTGTTATTTCCATGAACTAAAGTTTTATTTCAACAAAATAACAAGTGACTGTAGTTACATAGATTCCTCAATCAATCCCAAGAGCAGTTTCTGATCATTCTTTTTGTGTGGCACCAAGCGAAACTAAAGTAAGCAATCCTACATTTTATATATTCTATATAAATATTTTGATTTGACTTTAATTTAATTGATGTGTCAAATAGTACTCTATGTTCCACCAAAAGCTAACTTGCTGAAGTTCCTAGCTAACAGTAGGTTTAACAAATTTTGTAGTTGTCTTTTCCCGCAAGCTACTGCAATGTTAATTGTGCTTAAAAACATACTGTATACTGAGTTATTTTATGCAGTGGGTTTATTTATGGCATTTGAGGAAAGTAGAGCTAACGGAAATGTTTGTGATGTTACTATCTAAACACATGATGAGCTTGCTAATTATGTCATGATAGATAGTCCTTTGATCTCCTACATCATGACCTGGAATAAAATATCTTATGCATTTTACATTTTACATATACACGTTTCTATAACATTTTTACCACATTTCTTAACATATCTGTTAGTGAGCTTTTCTCCTTTCCCAATATAATCCATCCACCTGACAGGTGCTGTAGAAGCTGAATAAATAACTATTATAAATTATTATTACAACGGTGCACCTTGTGCTGAGGGCAATAAAAGTCCATTCCAAAATGTTCAGTTTTTCCACACACAACACAATGTAACAGACATCCCGCAGAGCTGCTGCCAGAAAATGTATTTCTTAACAATAAGTAGTCTTTGATGTCACATTTATCCTGCCAGCCCACAATATTCACATCAGTTGTTTTTACATACAGGATTGTCTGAGATTAACCATTCGGACACCTGAAACTGTGGGTTTGCATAACTAAATGATTTTTGGCCACTGGCATTCTAATGAGTTGTGCTCTTCACAAATGGATCCTATTTTAAACCGTTCTGGACAAGAAGTGAAAAACATGTGTGTGTGGAATGATGTATATCAGTCAGGGCTGGCACTATGCATAAGCGGCTGCTAATCGCCCCTCGACCGCCAGGGGGCCCCAGACTGCTAGTGAGCCCCAGACCACTAGGGGAGAGGGCGCCCCAAAATAACATTTTGCATAGGGCCCCCATGAGGCTAGGGCCGGCACTGATTTCAGTCTTTTTGAAACTAAACAGCATCAATGGAGCAATTAGCAATTAGTTGCCTTGCTGAAGGGCACAGCTATTTTACATTGTGGGCATGGGACTACAACGGTCCATTGCTCTAAATTCTAGGCTACCTGCCACAGCAATACTAAGTTGCCTAACACATTAGTCTCTGCAATCATGTCTCCTACTTCCTGAACCTTATCAAAATACATGGTCTCCACATGTTTGTGACTGGTTTTGGCTTTACTGAAGTATCACTTCCCTGGACATCCAGCTCTGGCTCAGCTTCGCCCTGGACCTCTCAAACTCAGACAAGGAGCTAGTGCTAAAAGCGTTTGAACTCCGGGGTGGACTGGGCCAAACATCGTCCCAGGCATTTTGGCCTAGACTGGTCCACCACAATCGGTCGGACTCCACGTCGTATTGACACAAAGCCATGATACACACCGCACTTCATGAATTATATATGCAAAACATTAGAAGCAACATTTACTAGTAAGCCAGCACTGTGAAAATGAAAAAGAATCTCCCATTCTGTCTCGGTTTTTAGCTTGCGGCTACATTATCTTTGTCTGCTGGTGACAAACATATCTTTGTTATCGACTAGGGGTGGGTATTGGCATGGACTTTGCATGTACTCAATCCGTATGCACGATTTATCATTATATCACAGCTGAATCATGATACTTACTGAAGTGCTAAATATAAGGCTATATACTTGAAAGAACAATCTGAATCTGCATGTAAAAAAGAACCACTAATAAATCTCTAATAAAAAGAGAGCCACTTGATTTGAAATGACTTAGAACTTCTAAATGTAACCCTTTAGACCCCAGTAGAATTCTAGGATGCTGCTGTTGATAACTTAAATTCTCAAATGAAAAATATCAAATGATCAACTGACAACGTCATCAACAAAGCACATTACTGCTTATTGGCTATCTAGTGAAAATGACAAGCGAAACATTTGCAGGCAGACAACTTTATTTTACTCTATTTTACTGACAGATGAAACAGACCGGACAATTTGTTGTCTGGTTAGCAATGGCATTTTCCATATTTGAATGAAATTGGAAGAAACGTGAGAGAACAACCAACTACTCAGCCGGCTACACAGCTACTGCAACACTTTCCATTACAAGACAGTGTAAGCAACCATTTGAGCTCCCCACCTGATGTGCTTGTCTATCAAGTTATCACAACAGGGTTGCTGTTGTCATCTAAAATATATTGCTAAGATTTAACTGCACAAAGTATGGACAACGCAAAACGTGTAGCCACAGTTTATTTCTTACTCACCTCATTATCGCTTTAACGACCAAGGAGGATTCAAATCTCGGGTCACCAATCAACACAGACAAAACAATCTCTTCTAATGTAAAAAGGTGTGGCCACTTTGGCCCTAGCATTTTGAGTAAAGAAATTAATAAAACACAAACAGTCTAATGACAGCGTACCCTTTTCTTAGTGACGACATCCATCGGAATACCATAACTGTCTTTTATCAGGTAGATTTTTGGATACTATTATTATTGTAAAAGAAACATGCCTGTACAGCGACCGCCACAGTAATGGATGGCTGTTTAGCTGATTAATGAATAAATAAACTTTGATTATAGAGATCAGAATATCAATACAATATTGTGAAAAAAAGAATCGCGATATACATTAAATCGGTTTGGCACAGCACTATTATCGATCCATTGCTGGGTAATTGCTGAACATTTTGTTAATTTACATCATCATTTATAGAGAAATAGCAACATATTAATTCAGAAACTAAGTGGGTATCTAGTTGGGGCAGCCCAAATAGATTCGGTCAAGCTTACTTATCAAACATCAAGCTGGTCATTATTCAGCACTGAAAATCTACTTTTTAGCAAAATAATGTTATCGATCATTATCGATAACCTCTCCTTGTTGCTGCACAATTTACAGTACTGTAGATAATAGAGCTACTGCAGCAAACATGTCAGGTATATTTGCACATCTTTACAGATCTTTACTTTTTTTGGCCTCGCAACACTCGCCTCTCCCTTGCGCTTTTGTTTGTCCATTTTGACTCGCATATCCACAGATTTTGCTCTGGGCTACAGCATCTGACATGAGAAAACAAGGATGTGTGGGGCCTAGTAGGAGATGTGATTGGGCCAGCCCAGTGTAAGTGTAGAAAATGAACCAAATGAGCTGCTGTATCTTTTTCATGGGCTAGTCATTGGCACATATTTTTTTTGTATTATACCTCCGCCAAATGTGTCTCGGCCCACCAGGAATTTGCCCGGTATGCCAAATTACTGGTCCAGGCCTGTTTGAACCCACACCTACCCAAAAAAACCCTAGGCTACCATGCTAAAATTTGACTTGTGTTTGAAGAGGTCAGATTTTCCCTTATGTGCAACCTATACCTAACCTGACCTGGATTCCTTTATTGGACCTTTGCAATAAATAGCCACCAGACGCTCTGTGTATGTAGCAGCAGGCAGACCCAGGGGGCTGGCTGTGAAAGGGTTCGGCGGTTGCAGGGGTCGCCCATTCTGATCCTTCTTCTGGATATGGCTACTGCAAATGACTTTCCCACTGATCAGCCAGCGGTGAACCTTCCCATTAATATTTTGAGGCTGCATTATCATAGTTTTGTATAAGGTCTGCAATTATTTAAATGTTATGATATTTGAGGACTTAAATTAATTTATGTACTTTCGCCCGACACTCATGTCCAGAAGTGGTTGCATATGTTTTTGTACTGCTCTCCACATGGGATTTGAACCAACAACCAGGTGAGATCCATACAATACTATGTTTCTGATGAAAAAAGGTGATGCAGGCAAAATGCAGATATAGGTAGAAACCCTTAAACAGAAGTAATCAAACCTCAATTACTCAACTGCACATGCTTTTGGTTCTCCTTGGCCCCTCCTCCACCTGTGTTCCAAAGGGGATGAATGTCATCAACGTGAATCATTTTAAAGAATGAGAGAAAAACAAAACGTGGACTTCCAGTGTGTGTTGACCAAGGCACCGACATCTCTGTTGTTAGTTTTCAACCTTATGATCTCCTGAAGGACTGGGGAAGGCTGTGGCGATGTAGCCAGACAGGTTCCCCCACCCCCAAATATGGGGTTCAGTGCTCCGGTAGAGTTTGATGGGTATTTAATGGGGGGAGGGCGCTTTTCATCTGGCCCCGACTTTAGGGGAACCCTTCTCATTTTCTCTCATTCCCACCCTCAGTCGCTTGCTTACAAAGCCCCTTTAAGTGGTTTCAGATTCTATACCGTGTCCTGGGCACCTTTCCATATGTGGGCTGAGTCGGTCAGTCCTGAGAATGGTAGGTAAATGCATAGAATATCACAGCTTTAATGTCTGTGTGCACAGTCTGGCACTCATTATGCTGTGCCATTAGCCGTTGTGATGGCTGTCCACCGAAAAGTTTCCCTTCTTGTTGCCCCGTGGCTTTTTTGTTCAGTTGCTTGAAATGCAGAGGTATAGCACGTATTTGCATTGTTTTAGAATGCAGTTCATCCACACTTCAGCATGCTAAGTACATTGCACATGCACACCCACACCCCTACACACGCAGAGGCTTTCGTTTGGTTGATTTTCCAACCCACAGACTTAGACTTTCTTTCACAAACAGCGGGGTGGTGTCATTATGCCAGGAAAATCTTTGGACTGCCGAAGATCTTTATGAATGGATGTATACTCGCGAGTCATTGGTCAGCGGCCGTGAAAGCACAACATGGTTGCTGCTTTGAACAGAATCCAACGTCAGTGTTCTCACTTTAACTAGACAGAAAGTCACACTCCAATTAGAGTAACTGGCTAAACTACATCTCTGCTCCCAATCAACCAATTAGAACATGATCAACTTCATGGAGCAGGTTCAGCTAACGCAAAGTGCTCTGTAATTATCATTCCTGTGATTATTCTTAACCACCCTGACTGTCTGAGGCACATCAGCCACTTCCTCACAGAGCTGAGACAGGAGGTTCCTGTCCATCAGGACCAGAGGAATAAGGGATCACCACACCGCGGCCCCTGGCCAGAGTCACCTGTCATACCACCCCTTCCAGCTCAACCACACGGTCCTGGGTCACTCTGCCTCACAGGCACTGTATTGTAGGAGAAGGTGACCTGTCTATGTCCATCTGCCAAAGAGACACTGTAATTAAAAATGCATTCCGGGACTTTAGGCAATAACAAATTATTGTTTTTAAACCTCCCACTCTTGGCTGGATGCATAATATGTTGTTTAAGTTTGCCTAATCCATGGGAGTCGGTAATGTACCTCAAGTGGTCATGAAATGACACTTTTGAAAGCATTGGGTTTTGATGACATGGGGCGCATAACGGCTTGACAAACATGACATAACAGCACCACTTTTAAAACTAGTGGCCAACAATCCCAGAATGAATCTTTAACTAAAATGAAATGGATGCATTGATGGTAGGCACTTATGCTTTTTAAATCCAAGATACCTTTGGTGAAAATGAGACTAATATGGAGTTGACTTGAGGTAACTAAGAGTTAAACATGCTCACTGTACTTACATTGATTTGGACCTAGCAGTGGCTAAAGTTCACTGAAGTTTGTAATGGTTATTGAGAACTATGTTTTCTCTTGGCCTTTAGACTACTTTCCGAGTAAAGAATCATCTAACAGCTGGAGACATCTTAAAATAGTGAAATATCCCTTTAACTACCATGTTTTACTACGTGGGGTTGGAAGTCCAACCTGTTCTGCCTGATGATAGTTAGCTAGATGTGTGTCCTGATTGTAGAAAAGGTATTTGTGGACTTTGTATTCGCAGGATACTACATTATTGATGCATAATAAATAATTTCATGATTAATGGCTTTGCATACCATTTTCCATGAATCCATGACTATTAGAAGGACCAATAATGAATCCAAGTCTAATGGAGACTTTCCTGAGTGGAAAAGATTGGACAATGCTTATCAAAAAATTTGCAGGCATGCTTTTTAATCAAAACATGTAGATTGCAAACAGACGGAGGGATGTTAGATGTTATGAAACCCCTATGTAATCCATACCTTGCAAATAAAGGCTGGCGGAGGTCGAATGCATGACTTTTCAGCGTTGATTCGGGGCAGAGAAATATGGACTTGGCTGTCAGATAGCATTTACGTGTTATAAGTCTTCGTCTTTATTGATCTATGGCATCAGTCGCCTCATCGACTCGGCTTCGGAAAATCCACACCTGGTCTGTCTCTGGGTTTCCCTGTTTATGATCATGGGGGTAATTGGGTGTATTGATTATCCTCCACACACACTGTTTTTGTCTAGGACGTTGCTTGTTTTTAGAAGGGCATTTGCTTTTAAAGAAAAGGCGGGCTTGGTTAATGACCTCTGTTGCCAAGCTGAGGTGACAGCATGGGAATGAGCTTTGGGCTAAATGCAGTTATTAAGCAAATCAATGAACATCTCATTCACAGTTAATTTAAAAAACATAACCAACATTTTACACTTTAAAACAAAAAGCATCAAAACGTCTTGTCCTTGAATTGTTTCTTCTGGCAGTTTCAGAAGTACAGCAAGAGTACTGTTATGATGAACGTTATGTGTTTTGGTCTGCGAAGGCCTTTTATTTTCCAAACCAAAAGGCTACGCAGGGAATTTAAAAATGTATTTCCAATAAGAGATGTGCTCCCAGCCCCCTGCTAACTGCTGCATTTACACAGCCTCCTTATCATTTGTCTGGTTTTGCTGCCACCCCTCAAGAAAAAATAAACAGTTTGTCTCCAGGGAGGATGAAAGGGAAATGTGCAAGACGGGCACACGCTTCACTCTGGAGTTATCTGCAATAGCTGTCTGTGGATGCTAGGACTGGGTCTGGGATGGGATTGCTCAGCGGGAAGCAGTTTGAAACACCCCAGACCATATTTGTACTAGATTCTAATGATTGTTTGGAGGGAGGGAGAGAGAGAGGACTACTCCACCAATATTCAGGATTAAGTGATGTTAGGGAGGGAGGGCTGGGAGGAAGAGGAGGGGTGAGAAAAGACGGCAAACGAAAGATCCAGACCGTGTCTACTCAGTCGAAGCGCGTGGGTGCCTCTCGAGCCTCGCCCACAGCTATTTTGTGGCACACGCTCAAAGCCTCTGGTTTTCTTCCTCTGTCGTTGTGTGAGTCAGTCTTTTTGGTCAGTCTCTGCCCCTCACCACATCAAGAATACAGGAAATACAAAAAGCATGTTGTTACATCCCAGTGAGCAATACCCCTCAATCGGTCTGACGTGTGGGGATACAAACAAAGCCAAACAAACTACTGGATAAAGGTGCCAAACAGGTTGCCCCCCACGAAGTAAAACAACGTAGGGCATTTATGCTTAATTCCATAAATATGCACAGAGAAAATCAAGCTTTTACCAATAAAAAGTCCTAGGTTGAATTGAAACCAATGCTCCAGTGATGCATGTGTACCGGAACAGTAACAGAAACGCTGGACCACCCTAGGCCCCAGCCTGTTGGACCGGTTTCACACACAGATTAAACCTGGTCCTGGAAGAAAAATAAATCAAGATCAATGGAGAATCTTTATTGAGCTGGATTTTTTTAGTCCAGAGCTAAGCTTCATTTGTTAGTGCAAATTGAGACGCATCCATTTATGGTAATCATACAAAAAGGCATTGTTGCATGGATCAGTTGACAGTGGCTGAACTGATCTACTGGAACCAATTCAATGCTTTGTCTACCTTATATGATCTGTTTTTCTATGACAGTAGGCAGTGCCTGTTGTATCCATCTTGCAACACAGGCCTTGTGAACAGAGCGCCTTCCATCACAAGGATCTTGCAAAGGTGGCCTGTACAACGCAACTGATGCCAGCTCAACCTGAGAATTCATAATGTTCTGTCAAAAGCCTTGTCGCTGTATGAAAGAGAAGGACGTCAAAGTTTTGGTAGATACAGATACAGTTTCAGAACTGAAATACTTGAGTAAATGAGGGAAACAAAGAATATTGAAAGGATGGACTTTCCACAAAGGTGTGGAATTGACTTCCCATTCTCTTTGTCATGTAAACAACCATTCAGAGGTTTTGGGTCACTTCAAAATGTCATTGTTTTCCATGAAAACATACATCAGATTAGTTTGAATAGGAAATGTAACAAAATGACTAGGAAATACAGTCCGTGACAAGGTTAGAAATAATGATTTTTAAATTCTATAATAATTGTGTCCTTCAGACTTTTCTCATCAAATAATCCTCCATTACAGCCTTTCAGACCTTTGGCATTCTAGTTGTCAATTTGTTGAAGTAATCTGAATAGATTTCACCCCATGCTTCCTGACGCACCTTCAACTAGTTGGATTGGCTTGATGGGCCCTTCTTAGGTACCATACGGTAAAGCTGCTCCCACAACAGCTCAATAGGGTTGAGATCCGATGACTGTGCTGGCCACTTCATTATGGACTGAATACCAGTTGACTGCTTCTTCCCTTAATAGTTCTTGTATAGATTGGAGCTGTGCTTTGGGTAATTTTCCTGTTGTAGGAGGGAAATGGCTTCAATCAAGTGCTGTCCAGAGGATATGGCATGGTATTGCAAAATGGAGTGATAGCCTTGATTACTCAAGATCCCTATTTCACTGTACCAATTTCCCACTTTACAACCACCAAAGTACCCCCAGCATCACATCACATTGCCTATTTATTGAAGCTGCCTGTGAGGCGTCTGTTCCTCAAGGCGTCTGTCCTTTTGCTCAGTTGTGCACTGGGGTCTCCCGCTCCTCTTTCTATTCTAGTTTGAGCCAGTTTGTGCTTGTCCAGTTTGTGTTCTGTAAAGAAAGTGGTGCAGAGCGCTGTACCAGATCTTCAGTTTCTTGGTTATTTCTTGCATGGAATAGCCTTCATTTCTCAGAACAAGGAAAGACTGATGAATTTCAGAAGAAACGTATTTGTTTCTGGCTATTTGGATCCTGTAATCAAACCCACAATTGCTGGGGTCAACTAGTCTGAAGAAGGCAAGTTTTATTGCTTCTTTAATCAACAACAGTTTTGAACTGTACTACCAATTAGTAAAAGGGTTTTCTAACGATCAGTTATCCTTTTAAAATTATAAACTTGGATTAGTAAAAACAACGTGCCATTGCAACAAAGGAGTGATGATAGCTGATAATGGGTCTCTGTACGCTTATGTAGATATTCCTTTAAAAATATTGATCTTCACTTCTCCCCACACCAACTGGGATGTTATTGTGATGAGGCAAGGCTGTAATCTTATATTGGATATCTCATGTTTGTGAGGGAAGAAAGTATAGTTTATTTAAAAACAATAATACACAATGATGATCGTAATTTAAAACTGTTTGAATCCAGACATTATTTTTTCTAAGTGAAAACAATATTTTAAAAATGTATTTTTTGACAGCATCTTCATCACATTTATTCAGGAATAGTTATGAAATTTAAACAAGAAACCAGGCCAGCCTAGTTAAGCCGGCCTGCAATAGAAAGTGTTGTCATCCCCAGATTAATACCCACATGGAAGGCTGTGTCATTACCCACTACACCACAGACAAATAAACTTAGTATAGCCAAGTGTCTACTATGAACTAATCCTAATCTTGAACTGACCAACGTTTCTGACTAAGTTTAACTCCACCACACATTGCATCTATGAACTATGGATTTTGCCACTGGCTGTTTTAATTAACAGCGTAGTAGCCAGTAACAGGCCTGTAATATAATTGCTGGTAATAATAATATTGCTACCAAGTCTGCCAAAGCTATTTAATTTCATGGCATAAGAATGTATTTTTTCTTTCATTCTTGAATAACATTGATACAGTAACTATCAATAAAGGTGACGATAACTTTTTCATCAAGTGAAAAGATGTGAGAATCGTCTACCAGAAATAGTCGCAATACTGCATAAACATCAAATAAATGTTTAAATAAATGTTGTTGCTCTCAATAGATTCAAACTTAACGTAACTACTATATGTTGCAACCAGTAAATGTGTTTATCTATCCTGACACAAAACGCATGGTTTCTTCAAAAATCCACCAGAAACAGTCACAATATAACTGTAAACTGTTTTATTTCAGACATACTATAATATAGATGCAGTATGGGAGGTTTCACCCATCAAAGTTTTCGTCTATAAGGAATCATTTATAATGCGTTCTAAGTTTTGCCTGTGAGGAGATCTGAACATGGGACCTACAATTTGAAGGTCAGCTTCTCTACGCTATTTAAAAAGGGGTACTCAGTCAGTCAGTCAGTCACTCAGTTTGAGACATTCGCTCTTCTTGGCCGGCTCCGCTTACACGGTCCGGCAAAAACTTTAACACAGATTTAGCTCTTCTCACTAATAGCAAATGGCTGCATACTTGTTGATTTGTTTTCCAGATTATTATTTATTTATGAATGAGCATTTCATAATTCCCCCCAACAAAATAGGCTACTTGCCGGCTCGCAATACACTATTTTAATCACTGACAGATGTGGGTGTTCATAGTTTGTGGGGAGTTTAGCACTTCCTCATAATGTAAATGTCAACATTTGCGTGGAAACTAACACATTTTGTGGGAATATTTTGTACATATGCACAGTTTAGAAAACAGACCCAAGATCCCAACCCAATTGAACTCTTATGGGAGATTCTGGAGCAACGCCTGAGACTGGGTTTTCCACCACCATCAACAAAACACTAAATTATAGAATTCTCTGTGGAAAAAGGGTGTCACATCCCTCCAACAGAATTCCAGACACTTGTCGAATTTGTGCCAGGATGCACTGACGCTTGCACTGACGCTGTTCTTTCAGCTTGTGATGAACCAGCAGCCCTATAAAGACACTTTAGATAGTTATATCCTACATTTTGGTATTCATTGTATGGTACTTTGTGTTCAATGTCCTGATCCTATCGAGGAACTGCGAAGTTCAGGAAAACTGTCAGCTACAACAATAAATAATGAGATCACCCAAGACACACAGTTTCTGAAATTGAATAACGATTAACCCCAATTACACAAAAATACACTTTGGTTCCATTCATTTCATGAGCGAGGAGAGTAGCATGTTTTCAGTATAACAAGAGACGTTTACATCAGTTTTGTCGTGCCATGACTCCATAAACTCTATAACGTCTTGCTTGCAGACTATGGAAAGGCAAGCCTATGTTCAACTGGAATCCTGTTCTTCTGAAATCAGGCGTGCTCCTAATTCAGCGTTTTTTGAGGCGCTTTAGTCAAAGACAGTTGGGTTGATTGTAATAACATTTTCCACAGTGCACACAGTCCTCTTGCTTCGCCTGCCTCCGCCACCTTCCATTTTTATGATTTGTTTCTGTTTCTGGGAGCTGTTTCAATAGGAACAGCTAGACGTCCCAGAATGCCTGTGGCGGGCCCACTTCCTCCCTCGGTGCCCCTAACTCATCACTGATTGGCCCTGCTGCCTTTCATCTGAGCTCAGGCCCTAATCTGAGAAGCTGGTGTGTGTGTGTGTGTGTGTGTGTGTGTGTGTGGAGGTTTGTGTGGAGGTTTGTGTGCTGGTTTCAGCTGTCTTGCCAGCCTGGGGGGGGCAGGCAGCCATTGGTCGGCCCCTATATGTATATACACACACACACATATTCACACACACACACTTGGCAGGTAGATTTACAGTGACATCAAGGACGTAGTCACAGTCAAACTTAAACACTTTCGCATATACACACAAGCCCATGCAAGTACACACTTGTTGCAGGCAGGAAAGCATTTTGCTTGCAGTGATTCCATAGAATGGGTACACCAGAGGATGTCCAACATAGCTTAAATGTTATGTTTACAAAAATAGAGCAGCGATAAAGATATCCCTGACTCAGTCCTACGTTCATGGTCAGTTTTTTCACGCATGAAAAAAGAGGCCTCGGACCACCTGTGCAAGAATATCTTTATCACTGAAACTTTGGTCACTGTTTCCTCTTCTGGCACTCTTCAATAATGTATGATAGCTGGGCGTTAAAAAATCGCAATACTTTTTAGAACGCTTGCAAAGCAGTCTTGATAAACCAGACAGAGGTTTGGGGTTTCACAAGTCAATGGGAGAAGTGAAAATGTTTTGTCTCGTTACCCAAAGTCCTCACTTGGGCCGAAATATATGCTGTTCCCACAGACATTTAGTTTTTACCCACAAGTCAGGATCTGGATACCTGAAAGACAATTTCTACATCTCAGCAACCATCTACATGATTTGATTGGTACCAGAAACCGATGGGTTCCATTTGATTGCTCCCAGAAGTCAATGGGCTGATGGGTTTGGCCAGAGTCAGACCCCACTTGGACAAAGCAACATTTTCAGAATGTGTGATTGGCCTTGATATTCTGATTGGTCCGGGATAATTTAGTTGCTGATGTGTTTGTTTTGTACATCACTTATTTTGATGTCACCTACGCTAATCTCGGATTGAAAAGATGTGCAGTCCATAAATATTTGGACAGTGACACAAATGTTGTTTTTGCTCAATTCTCAAGCATATCGGAATTGAAATTTAGAAATGGCTAAGTGGTTAAAGTGCAGACTGACCTCTCTTTCATTTGAGGGTATTCACATCTATGAACCTTATAAAAATTACAGACGTTTGTATTCATAGTCCTACCATTGACAGGGACCAAATGTCATTTTAAACATTAACATCAAATAAAGTTCTCATCTTCAGTTCTGTGTTGTAAGTCATTCGTATTTGATGACTGCCTGAAGCCTGCGACCGATAGACATGACCATATGCTGAGTATCTTCCTTGGTGATGCTCTGTCAAGCATGTAACGCAGCCATATTCACTTCCCATTTGTTTCGTGGCATTTTTGCATTCACCCATGTCTTTTGCAAGTGAAACGCATGCTCAGTTTAAATCAGAACTGGTGATTAACGAAGACCAACAAAAAAACTTTCCAAGCCTCTGTTACTGTCCAAAGACTTATGGACTGCACTAGATATTGTGAACTTAACTGACACAATATCTTAAATGACACAATAACATCTCCAAAGGTTACTGAAGGAAACTGAAGTGCCTTTGATTAGACAGCCAGCACATGCAAAGTTCAGTGCGTCACAACCATTAAGGCACAGTAACATGATTATGTACTACAGATTTGATGGCGCCTTCGCAGTATGGTGGAGTCAACTTTGGTTGCCTACTGCATTTGTTTTGACTTTTTTTATGGATATGTTCTGAATACTATATTGTAGTATTAGTATACAGGAAGCAGGTTTCAGTAGTTGAGATAGATTTCAGAAACAGTGTGTTGACATCCAGTGCTGGTAAATTCAGAACCTTTTCAGCGTATGTTGACTGAGACTCTGCTGTAAGGTAGGTAATTTATGTTTAGTGTCCTAATCCCACACAGTTTCTAACGTTAGAGGCTGTATCATATGATTAGGCCATAAATCTATATAGTTATTGTCCATTCATCTGTGAATATACTTTGATATGAATCATGAACTTACCCAAAGCCTTTGCAATATGCCATATTAGAGGTGACATATGCGTGCATACTGATTACAAGGTCAAGGCCCCTGTCTTAAAGAGCTTGTTCACTCGTGGGGTTGGACCTGGTAGAGGAAGTCTGCTCTTAGTCAGATGTGTTGGCTGGGACTGGGGCCCCTGTCACTCCGATGTCCATCTCCCCTCAGATGTCCATCTTCCCGTTCAGCTGCTAATAGGATCAAACCCAAAAAAGGTCATGGCCAGAAATCTTCTTGGGCATTAATGCTGAATGTGCACCACCCTGGTCCATCTGCCTCTATATAGGGATCTGAGCAGTCCCCTCATGGATTTGGTGTGTTAGACCTGGTGTGTGTGTGTGTGTGTGTGTGTGTGTTGCCAGGCGGAGGTGGCTATTTAAGTGTGGATGGGTACGGATGATATGTAATTACACCACAGATGATCCCCGGTTAAGTTAGTTTCCATTGTTCGGCTTCAACTTTCGAGGTGACACATCTAGGTGGATTATTCCCCCTTATAGGCGCAAATCCAGAACCCGTTATTGAGGATAGTCCTTGTGTCAGCTCCATCTGGAACCAAACTGTCCAGTTATCTACTTAGGCCATGGGTTGTGGCCCTCCTTGATTAGCAGGAAAGACCTTCAATGTGCTCAAATAGCAGACAGCTAATTACAAGAAATATTATCCTGTTGGCAAATATATCAAGGACTGCCTACCAGTCACAATATTTAGTTTGAAACCAGTAATCAACACCAACTGAAAAGTGCACATTCGTTTGAGTGACATTGATAAAAATCATGATGTACTAAATTGCTTCAGTATTCTGACATTTTGTCATTTTGTAATTCTACGTTGTTCAACAAGGTTTACAATCAGTCACAACAATTATTCCAATGCAACTGAACAACACCCATTTTAATAGGTATGAAAGCCTGTTTCAGGGAAAGAATGAGTGTCCGGGAAATGAGGAACAAAATAAATAAAAGTGGACGTTTGTCAACTTGAGTTGGTCTTGCTTCTCCTCTCCAAGCCCCCTCATTGCTGGCCGGTCTCTGGCCATTGTCTGGAGTTCCTTAGTGCTTTTTTCCCTGCAGTGCTATGTGCCCCCTGACCCTCTCCTTTTTGTGCTCGCATTCAGTGTTTTTAGTCCTGGTGTCTCTGAACTGGTCGCTGTCTTTATCACATACTTTCCCACTAGAAGGTGATAAAAGGGGGGGGGGGGCAATTCTGCTTTTCTTTTTCTTTTCCATCCCGTCTAATTCTGGAAGTTTTCACATCTCTAGTAGCCCTTGTAACAAAACCAGACAACTTCGTAAAAGAAACACGACAGAATATGACAAAGACGAGGAAGCAAATCAAGCATTTTAATGAGAGGGGACGTCATAAGGGGACTTGTGCTGTATGTAGGTGCTAGTATCACTTATTCAGTGGAAGCGGGGAAAGAGGTTTGTGTTTTCGGTGTGCAATTATTTTGTCATTCCAGGACAACTTTAGCGAGGACTGAAACTGAAAAACACTTTCCCTCAATCAAATACACTTAGACACGGAACAATCGATGACCTATAATCAATGCAAATACACAAAATATCAGAATACCAAGGTACTGTTTTAGTCACGTAAGGTCACTCGCCATAATGTTGTGCTGGTGATCTGGGCCCCATGTCTGTCTTTATGAATGAGGGTCGCCTCAGAGCGTAGTGGGCTTGGCGCGAGTTCTGAACTGGAAGCAGGCGAGCTTGGCGGGAGTTGACCCGATGACGACCCTGTCACTATGGGACAATGCCACGTCTCTCTCAGTCCGGAGCTGTGCACCGCTTGCACTCTGCTTGCATTCCTGTCTGTTACATGACGAACGCAACTGGGCTGCCTGTACATCACGTTCAACAAAGTAAGTGCTTGACCATATGAAATGAGGAGCAAATAAGGCACCACATGTTTCCGCATATTAGTATCTCGAAGAACATCCTGCAGACATGAGCTGCTAGCGTTTCACTCACATTCCTCCGGCCCACACTGCAATCAGGCCTGGGGGAACAATACGGAGCCTTCTTTGCGGGCCCCCGGACCCCAGCTGTCTTCGCACAGACAGACAGAACCCCATGGCCACCGAGCAGTCACGCATCCCCAGATCCACCAACGCCAGGTCCGCCGAATAAGTCTGAATTAAGGTCGAGAGGGACAAATCTTGGCTGTAGTCACACAAGGCCTGTTTAGTTCCTTGGAGTTGTGGTGACCCTGTTCACTGACGTCAGTCTGACAATGAGAGGAAGGTGAAGTGTGTTGTCAGGTGACTTACATGTTTTATTCTGGTGGCTGATAGGGCGACAAATGTAGAAACGAATACGACAGAACAGAGATCCCAAGTCACTGCCACTGAAAACCCTTAGGGAGACAAAAATCCAATCAATCATCCCAAATTAGTCAAGTATAAACTATTTGTATACCCATTTTCATTGGGCAACTACACTTTAATTCTCACGTTTGGGTGGCATGTAATTTTTTACATGCCAAATATGTTCAAATACGATTTTTTTTTATTACATCCATTATCTAATAAAGAAACAATTGTAATTGGAAAACAAGCATTTCAAAACCGTATTTAAAAAATGCATAATCTATGTATTATGTTATTGGCAGTGGTTCAAATGCAAAGGAAAACTATACTTGGACACAATATAGAATGTTTGTGGCGTGGCAAGATACAATATGGTATATTTGAGGTTTGTATATTATCAAAACATACATTGTTGCACAATGTAAATCTTGCAAATCACTGTGTCCTCTCATGCATTTGATGAACAATGATTTTCCGTTTGTAATCTAAACTTAAATCTAAACAATTTTAGACAAGCCATAGTTTACGTCAATACTGTTATATGTCAATTGCCACTGAGTTTGAGTATGCGATAATCCAAGGAATAATCAACTATGATGTACATACACTAAAAAGCTTATTGACATACAAAAGGTTTATGTTAAAACAACAGGAACACTGTTGGGGGTGAAGGCTTTCGGAGGTTCTGCTGAGAACGGAACTTAACAGTGCCTAGGTCAGCAGTGGACCTTAGTGAACCCTGTTGTTAGAGATGGCTTAGTCATTGTACTGGCGGGAATCAATCAAATCACATTAATGTCCCGATTAAATGATTAAGTGTCAAGATTAAAGTATCTCAGGCTTCAATACTTAGTGGGTGAAACAAGGGCCACGTAGGGAAAAATATATTTTTAATTAGAAATATCAGAGCCCTTATGATCACATTGAGTGATGGAACTGGGTTTGATGTACAGTAATCCATATAATTAGATTAAAGCCAAGAGCCCTGTCTCAAACCACAGATGCTGGATACATTGATTATCACACGTCTATCAATTACCCAGCTACTGGCTCTTTCCTACAGGACCCCATTCACCGATAAACATTTAGATAATACAAAGTAGCACACTAGAGTACTTTACATTTACACAACATTGTTTGACCAGACAATAAAACGCTTTGTGAATCTCTTGCATGCGGAAGATGAATATGAAATAATACATTGCTTAAAACCTTTACTTGCGATACTCACTAAACAGTTAAATACTTGCATTAAAGCATGAGAGCCACTTCTCACTCCTCAACAGGTTTATCAGTGGTTAAACCGGCCAAGTGTCTACTAGGTGATTTGGCGTTGCTCTGCCGGTGGAGTGCGGCTCGCGCGACTCCCAAAAAACCTCATACATGCGGAAAAATTTATGCGCGATTGACGACTTAAATTGCATTAGATGAAAGCATCTGCTAATTGGCTAATATTAGATAGTATCAATCCCAGAGTCCCGTGTGGTAACTGGGTTGGAACATGTGGCGTGAGGGATTAATCAAAATCCTTGACTAATGCATGGCCAATGAGCTCGCTAGTGTTGATATTACCGAACATAGCTGTCGGAAACAGTGCAGTTAGAGGTTTATTTCCGGTTGTGCCTGTTCTACTACTGTCGCAACAGGACCATCTAGGAACTCGAACAAGCCCATGCAGCTTGTTTCCTCTAGCAGGTGAAGCAGTTGTTTTGAATATTAGTACCTTTATACAGGCCATGAAATCGGTGTGTGAAGCTGAATGAATGATTCTGGGTCTGAACAGGTAGACTATGTTCTTTATCTTGACTGGATTATTCTCAGACAAAGGAATTCTTACTATGGACTTCTTACTATGCTAAAATTGAATTAAGGTCATCCCAATCCGTCCTTTCCTACGGGAACATACTAAAACCACACACTCCATTTCCCCAACCGTGACAGAGATCTATAGAGTGAGTAAATGGATTGCAGCATAGTTACGTAATAATTGCCTCCATATGCCCTGCTCTCCTAATTACGTCCGCTGGCTGCGAGCCGGAGAGGAGGTGGCCCAGATTAATGCTGCTTATACTGTGTCTCTCGTCAACAAGTGTGATCAGCCCCCTGAACTGCCCTGTCTTACCCTACCCCATTCTCCAATCATTCCACGGGCCAAATTGATTGTGATAGCTCAGCCCCTTGACCTACTTCCGCGAACAATGAACAGGGTTCCAAGCCCCCAGACCACAGAGTGCGCGCTCGACAGTTTGGCGTAGGTCAGTTAGCGTCGGAGGGACAGTTTGCAGTTCGTCCTCAATGGAACCACCCTTTTTAGAGGAGCCCAGCGGCCCAGACAGGCGGGCCCTGGGCCCACGCCCTGCAGAGCGGTCCAGGCTGAGATGTGCCCTGTTGCCCCCCTGTCCCTTGTCCCCACACAGTCTGACAGGTGGATACCATGCGCCCCCATTTGGGTTGGCGGGGGCGGTGTCAACGTGAGCCCCGCTAATGAGCTTTGAGGGGCAGAGGGGGAGAGGGAGCACCCCCAACCCCGAAGACAACTGGGAGCTTGTTCCAGCAGGGCCAGTGTGGGGGGCAGATAGGGAAAATGAGGGGTGCCGTCAGATTTTTGGGCGGTTTTGGATGTAGGGTGTTAGATGTATGCAGTGAGACTTGGTTTAAGGAGGGGGGTGGGTTTCCCTCTATTAAGGCCAGCCTGGTTATTGATCCACTTATGCTTGATTATGTCTGAACAGCGAGGTAGTTTGGAACTCCGTGTGTTTGGGAACATCTATGCTGGTCTGCACTGGACAGGAGACAATGCAGCTGCCGTTTCCCGGGGTCATTTAAATAACATCAAGCTTTGTGCGGATTTGCAAGAACTGCCAGTTGTTTTATTTGCATTAACCCACTTTCTGTACGGGGAGATACGGTGGCTGATTGGATGCTAAGACCTCCTCAGCATGGTTTCAACCTCTGACCCCCTTTTATCGCTTAGATTCACCTCTCCAACTCTTTAGAACAGGTTAGTAATTGGACAGGAGGGTGGAAAATCGGGCTGACTTTTTGGGGTATGTAATGTGTGGGAGAACATATACCGTATGCTAAAGTCAACTGTTGCTTGGGTCTCCCGACTGGTTCAATCCAAGGTTTCAGCCCAACCTGACTGGGAGTCCCATGGAAGCATGGATGGTGCACAGTTCACATAACGCTGCCCTGGTTACGGGATGATTCAAAAGGCCTGACATTCCTTGTCTCAGCTTGCTGTATTTTATCTGGCAGGTTGATAACAAGCTGTAGAAAAACAATGTCTTCAGATGCATTGTTCTGACTGTCTTCCTTGTCAAGTAAAAATTGTAGATAAAGAAGTGTAATGTTGGTTGATTCTCTCAGAGGAGGCGTGTCCCAACCTTCAACTCACCTGAGCCTGTCAGTCTGAGCCGCATTGATAGTAATAACTACAGACTGGACACTATGAATTCAGAAGAAAAATGTGGTGTAATGTGATAAACGTGGACAGTTTTCCCTGCATGCCGCAGTTCAGACACTAACTAACACTAATGGCTTGTCGAGGGTCTGCACCATCTGGAGGAGTTTGCCGATAATTATGACCCAAAAGGGGGAGGAGCTCATGATATCCTGTGGCAGCATTGTTTACAGCACCAGACAGCGATGATGCCTTTGTGTTCGGTCTTCATACTGAATCTAAACCAGGGGAGATTTGTCTGGCTATACAGGAGATGGTAGGACTCTGAAGAACAACACATCACAATAGTTTCAATATGGTTCGGCTGACTTTGATGGTTTGATGTGCTAGGCTGCCTGCTAGCGAGAATATCCAAGGGCTAGGTTTATATAGTATTTTGCTGAAGTGCTGCGTCGCTAGTTTGCCTTTAAGACAAACCTTTGATTGTGGTATGTAACCCCTGCAGTTTTACTTGGTTTGTGTGTGTGTGGGTGGTTGTGTGTGTGGGTGGTTGTGAGACATTGACAGAGAGTAAACAAGGACAAATCAATACATTACTTACTTTAAGCCCCCAATGCAAACAAACATAATTGGATATTCGACTGGACGTCATAGAATTGTCATACAAACTTCTTTAGTCTTCAGACTACTGTGATGTCATTGTGATCCAAACACCCCCTTTCCATGTAAAGACTCAATACAGACTTTAACTAGACCTCCTATGAGCCGGATTCTTGTTTTCTAATAGGACACCGCTAAATGCCAGATGTCGGTTGAATGTCAAATATGTTCATGAGCCAGTAGAGCAAGCCCCACATAAAACAACCGTCGCTGCTTCCGCCCAACCACATATGTCACATTGCAGGCCAGTATCTACAGGAAACCGCCTCAAAACGCCTGTATCTGCTTTTTCAAGGGCAACAATGACTCACATTTGGGCACAGGACCACATTTTCGATGAAGGTCTTGACCAATGTGCTCCACTGTCCTTCACAAGCCTACATATTCAGCTGTATTTGGCACACAGGATTTCCAGGGAGGACCCCTAGAAAAGAATGAAAACAAAAAAAGATGTAAAAACAATAAGGGGACTTCTCAAATGAAAAGTATACACAGACAAAGAAACGACACAGACAATAATAAACACGCAATCAGCGAAAATACATTGTACAGTGAGATAAGAACATTTAAATCGTCGCAGAGGCGTTTCCACATCTCCCTGGCTGCACGGGGCATCCAATAATGCCCCTTGTTAGAAGAATGAAATAAAAAATAAACAAGAAAAACCACTGTGCTTGTAATCTCATGACTCAAGAAGCATGCTCCCTATCGCTGCATTTACACAGACCAAAACATTTGAAGAATGGATTCCTTTATGCCACAGAAAAGTATTTCTATTTATGTCTAAACAGTTCAGTTGACTGGACAACAATGAATAGGTTAATTCATTTAGGAAAGAATCTGCGATAAAGTTCTCATTTTCTATGACCGACTTGTTCTGGTCAGGTTAAATGGGTTGGGCATGCTCAGGGTTGTGAAGTAATATGGCAGTTCATTTCCTATAGCACAGGAATTATTTTTAAAAAGTAATAACTGGCTCGGTAACTGGAAAACAACTACTGGAACCACAGCATACACAAGTCAGATCAGTTTGTTGATATCCAACAGTGCACATAATCCAAATCCTATTTCTAATCCTAAACCTTGATTATAGACAGATACATGATTTCACACACAAATGTCAGTTAGTTATTGCTGTTCTGAACTCCAAACGTCAGTGGAGAATTGCGTGGAAAATGTGTGGAAGAGAAAGTGCAAACAAGCGATGTCCAATGACTAAATCATTAGATTTGAAACACTTACTTTCATCCTCCCACGAGAATACCCTGGCTGTCTTTGAAAACTACAGGGCTTTTGAGAAACTGGGAATGTTGTGCAGCAACACGTATAAAGACCTAATTCAGTATGATGAGGATGTCACTCTAAGGCCATGTGAAATCCTCAAAGACCTTTAAGATTAGATTATGTCAATAAAGACCGTTGAGAGATAGGAGAAATAGGGAGAGATAGAGAAGAAAGACTGAGAAGACAGGAGACTGAAAGAAAAAAAGGATTTAGTTTTCAGTTCATCCATCAAGTAGTTGGGTGATCTCTTAAGAAATATGTCATTTTAGTGATGGACAGTAGGAGGTGAAACCTTCAGTGGTTGAATGAGACGCCTGCAGAGGAAGGCATGCTGGGATGTGATAGCTACCACATTCACTGCACTTCCTGTGCTCAGGCTCAGTCACTATGTGCCTCTAGATTTTCATGAATGGCTGTAGAATGGGGCCCCTCCTATTGGCTGGGCTGACATCCAATCACACTGAGGGATGGAGTCCACACAACTTGCACGTGTGGCTATAGCCTCTTTCAGATGCACATACTGCGTCCTGCTTTTAACCGGCAGCTGAGAAGAGACCTTCTGCCATTCACTTACTGCCTTCTCATCACTCTCTTTCATCTTTATTTAAAGTTTTGGCATCACAATTTAGTGGTTGAATAGTGTCTTCTTTGAGAAAATGTGAGGCTTGTTTTACCCATTCCAAAAAGTCTCCTCCTCTTTCCTCTAAAGGTTTATGCTGGCATGACAGGAAAAAGCAGTTAAATGGTCATAAATTCCGGGCCTTCGCATGTGGTCGGCATGCAGGTTCTGCTGGGCGGAACTCTTCAAGCAAAGGACTGTTGCAGGGAGAATATAGCAGCTGGCACATGGGGAGAGATATTTCAGAATGGATGTTAGAGGAAAGAAGGCACTGAGGTTGAAGGGAGGATTTGTCAGACCAGAAACCATTCATTACATCTGTTCAAGCTTTATGTTCGCGCAATGCACTTAAATTTTTTTGAAAAAAGTAAACGCAGAGTCCAGTTTGTTTGTTGAAACACAGAAACAAACCAAAATGAGAATGTTTTTCCTCATTATTTCAATTTAGTAAAATGACTGCATCTGCCAGTCAGTGATAATGTAACATAGGCTTAAAGCAGAAAAGGAATAATTATTCTATGAAGTGTATTAGGGTATGAACCTCACGGGCTCTGCTAGCGTTTGAGATGCATGGATCTCAAATCTACCCCTAGTAGATGCTATAAGGTGACACTTCGACTTTGCCATTTCCCCTTTAAGCTTGAACAATGCTCCATGACACAATGCTGTCAGTTTAGCAGCTTTAACTTATTTCAAATGTCTCATATCTATCGCAACAGCGACAGCCATTGGCTGTTGTGTTAAAATGTATTTGCCGTCTTGGTCTTTATAAAACTGTCCCATTGCGGTCAGCAAATGAATTCTCCAATCTGTCAGAAAGAATTTCAGCAGGATATCATCAGGATTAAGCTCTTGTTAAAACATGTACGGTTCAGTATCACCATGTACAGTGTGCCCTCCACTATTATTGAGACCCTTGGTAAATACGAGTGCCGATATTAGTTGAGGGCACCATAATATAATAAAATAAGTTGTCCTGATGATGTAAGACGTAAAGTTGGGCCGAAGCAGGAAGTATTGTCTATACAGAGTCATTATTTAGGAACATTTTGACACCTTTGCAGTTAATCTGCTGGTAGGTACAGCTCTGAAATATATACAATGGCTCTATCAATCAATGACAAGTGCAACAACACACAAATTGACTAGTACAATCAATATATAATGAAGCCTTGGCAGGGGGAAAAAACACGACTACATTAATAACCCTTCAATCCACACTGACATGCTGGTGTGTGTTGTTTGGCAAAAAACATTCCATGCTCAAATCCCACAGCCTTTGAAACCTCTCAGGCATGATACACCCAACCTGAGGTCCCCCCTTAGGGTGCAGTATCCCTTTAAGGCAGTCTGGACTGTGTTGATGAGTCATCACCGTTGTCAATAGTCAACACATTTTCAGCAAGCATGTTTTACATGAGTTCTGTGGATAATCTTAAGAAGTTATAAAAATTCTGAAAACTGATGATTTCGATTTTCCCTTATTAAGATATGCAACTGGTGGAATTGACACAGTGAGCTGGTGAGCATGAATGAAATACAAACCTAAACCCTGAAATGTCCAAATACTTTGGCAAAGTCATATATTTTTTTTAATGGCACATTTCTGACATCTTGCTGATCTTTGTTTTGGAAAATACCTCTTTTATGCTTTCATTTTATGCTTTTGATGCATTCATTGTTCAGCAACTCTTCAGAAAACCATCACCAATTTTCTAGTTTTGAGGTCATGACCTAAAAAAGAAGGGCATTTGCAGGTTGTGGTAATGGACAATGACAGTGCTTTTCTCTGTGTTTGCTTCAGTTACAGGCCCACCTAAATTCAGCAGAAACATGGTATCAAGTACATGCGTATCAACACCCATGGCATGAGAAAGATTTGGATTGCACCATGCTTCACTGATAAGTGGGAGCTTTCACAGTTGGCACTGGGTGTGCACATTCCTTGTTTCAAGTGATAACTGTGGTAATATAAATATATATTTGCTTAGAAACATTTATTTCTTTAATGTAGGGGAATGCCGGTGTGAAATTAAAGATTTGCATTATGGAAATATACATATTTAGAAACGTTTTCTCTTGTAGTCTCCCAAACTCATTATACAAACAATTGCTTTTGTTTTATCTTTGACCCCTGGTACTTTAGCATGGTTTCAGGTAAGGAATGCTAAAACTAATGGTATGGGGTGGGGTGGTATAGGGTAGAAGCCTAATCTGTCTTATTTGCATTCCCAGAGGGTGCTGATACTGGGAAGGATGTGGATCTTGGCCTGTAGCATAACTGCAATTAACGGCCCACCTGAAACTGTTGCCAATGTAGACATTAATTAGCATTGTTTGTTCTTGTTCTAATAGCTGTAGTGTTTTACGAGGCACCTGCATTTCCTGATATAAAACACACTGAGTAAGCAGGAGAGCTTGTCGCCTGGTTGACTTTGTCTTTTTTACTCTTGTGTAGTAAGTTGACATGTAAGAGAGCCTCTGGGCTGGGGCAAATTTGGAAATGAGTTGTTGTGTATTTAAATCATCACTTCCAAAATAAGTTAATCCTCCATATGTTTCATATAACATTTTGATAAAAAAAATATATATTTACAGTTCACACCAACAGTAATCAAAAAAGAGCCCCCACCAAGCACATATAAACACAAAACAGCTTTCCCCCGTTTCTCCGTCAAACGAAGTGGTTTGCATGATTTCAGCAGTTCATTAGGGATGAATGGTACCCCCTCTCTGGGCCTTGGGAGAAGAAGTGGTGACAGGGCTCACAAAAGATAAAGGGGTGCGATGGGAGACGTGGCTTGAATGGCCCTGGCCAAGTGGGTGGCTTTAGTGAATTCCAGGGATGTTTCTGACTGCTCACCGAGCAGGTGGGGGGGAGAGATTCTAGCAGTTCCACAACCACATTGTTTTCCTCCCCATAACTTGTATGTTTGTGGTCTCTGTTTCACACAGGCCTGCTGTGTCCTCTGTATATGATTGGCCAGCGTGAATCCCCCCCTTCTCCAATTCTTCAGATGAGTTGTTAACTGTCAATGCCTATGGTAGAAATAATTTTTAGAAGCCTCTCGATATTAACCAGACTGTTTGGGAAGAGAATGGCACAATATTCTCATTCTCTATCATCACACGTTACTGATATTTGACATTGTTCAGGGCTCAAATTAAAGGAGCTTCAACTGCTTTATTTCATGCCCAGTGAGTTCTCGTTTTTGAAGATCTCTTCTTTTCAAAACAGGGAATTTTACATTCATAGAGATTGTGAAGTAATATGCAAATGTAGTATTTTGCTGACATTATATCCTGTTTGATTCTGGTTTATGAAAAACATGATTCGGTTTCAGTTATTCAAATGCCTTAGTCAGTATATAAGCGAAAGACATTGATGTATAATGTGTGTGTGGGGGTGTGTTTGTGACACACATTTCCATTATTCGTTACTACAGCAAATTTGTCACACAGTGTGTCCTCTGAGTTTAATCAATTTGCATTGTCAAGGTCTAGGTAAAGCAGCAACGTTGTAGCCACTATCTTATGCTCTCCAAAGCCAGGCAGGAAGATGAGATTGGCCAATGGCAATTTCCTTTTCCTTCCTCATCTTAAAGTTATTTTTCAAACCAAACTCTGGTTTTGGGAATATTTAGGCTTATTTTAACTATTTGAAGTGTGAGAATCCACTTCATTCTCTAACTATAAATACTAAACCCCAAATCACACACCAAATCCCACAAACCATCACTGTCCAGTAATCTCTTTAAGTCAACGTGAAGGAGTAAGGGACCACCCTGTGGGGTGACCTTTATTTGTAGGGCTGGCATTCTATTGGCTATCTATTGGAAGACAAACTGTTTATTTTAACATGCATTCAGTATGTCCCTGATGGGTGTGCCCTATTGAGGTGGGACCAAGCAAACTCATTAGGATTAAATACAGTAGTTGGAATGGAAGGGTGACAGAGTGGTGAAAGCAGGGGAGGGAGATGTTAGACCGCTGATAGAGGAGGACAGTGGTGTTAGCTTATGTAAGGGTGTTACTTTTTTTTAGTATCCCCTGCAACAAACAACACAGCAGCAAATGGCCCTGAAGTAGGGTGTCGACCATAGGGACGCATTCTTTGCATTTACAGATTGCAATGAGCGATGTGTGCTTGACTAGAAAAGCATATCATCATTCTCCTTTCAGGGGTCGTTAGACTGTTTAAGTGGCACATACGACAAAAAAGGGATTATGTCAATTGAAGGTTCCTCTTTGTTTTTTGCCTTTAAGCTTCGGTCGCCCATATGCGTTTGCCTGCATCGATTCCATAGCTTTCTCTGTAAATCATTTCATTGGAAAACAAAAGACGTCTTTGGAACACAGGATACGATGAGGTATCCTCAGCAGTTTGATTGTGGTTAAGACGGTTAGTCTGCAGTTTAGGTGCACAGACACCTGGGATGTGAATCGAAGCATGGTAGTCTGGCCATATTTGTTTCCGTGTATCCAGCAACAGACATGGTGAAGGCAGACAGAGCTAAGATGGATGTGTCAGGGGTAATCAGTCACCATTAGATAGTGTGAGAAAATGGGACCACTACGTAATTGATTAGAGTAGACACTGTAAAATGTCTACCCAGTGGGCCTCATTGACATAAATAGTGTGTCTTTGCTAATGGCAAATAGCTATTTTATAAATAAGTCCAAAAGCGATGAGGAAGAGGCAGAAGCGGCAGGACGAGAAACGGCGAAAGCCAACAACACCGGAGGGAGGATAAGGCGACGTTTTTTTTCTCTGCTTCCTGAAGAGGGTTTTCCCCTCAGATGTGGTGCAGGCCTTCATTTCGGAGTTGGGGGGTTGCAGAGGGGTTGTGTTGATGGAAACCCTCAGGGTACAGCTGTCCCCCAGTTCAACCACGGCACCCCTTTGGGCGCCCCTCGCTCTCACAGTGGAGGCTTAGCGGTCGGGATGGAGCGGGCCAGGCCCAAATCACAGACACATGCGATGGCTGGAAGAGAATGCTTTGACTGTGTGCTGCTCAGAATGCCATCATGGCCTCACTGCTGGATCTGTTTTACAGCCTGCAGACTGTGAGTCGCTGCAATGAGTCTGCCTTTCTCTTCTTGTTTTTTTATAGCACACCACCGCCTGTATTTAGTTTAATTCCGACCCCATATTTTCTGTCCCCAATCACTTTCCCTAAAGTGTGAAATGAAACATTTCCCCCCATTGAAAAATGTGGTTGGGAAGATGTAGTATCGGGTAGAACTCTTAGCAGCGTTTCAACTGTGTGAATGTCTTTTGTCTTTTGGGGAGAGAGCCGTGAACCATTGACAAAAACGGACCACACCTGGGCGCTAATACTGCAGCCTCTACAGGCTCTTCTCATCCACGGGCTGTAGTTAACTCTTTACTGTTTCCCCACAGTTGTGAAGCTTAAGTGTTTTGTTCAAACCCAGGCAACCCGGGGAGTTCTGTCAATGGCCGCTGGGAAGTCTTTCACCTTTCATTCACTGATCCACCACTAAGGAAGGCAGCCACAAACTTAATTAAACTGCAGAGGTGACACAATCCTGTCACGGGAAGCCTGTTTGATGTAATGAAAATAGCACAACATTCAAGGGAATAGCGGCTCCCTGACATTGTGAAGAGAAATATGCAGTCAATTACTATTACAATAATGATTCGGGAAAAGGTCAACACTTGTGCCAGCAGTGTACACGATGCAATGAAGAAACGGTTATGAAAGTTATGGTCATGGTGTGTTTTCTGCCACTAATGGATCCTTTGGAAACCTGTTAATGCCCTCGAGGAAACTGGTTCAGTTTGTTTCATGTGCTGTAATGTTTACTTCCTCTACAGATTATCAAGCTATCTCCTTATCTGGATGGATTTTGCACTTCGAAAGATTTCTCTTGTTCTATGCAAAACAGCCGTGTTTTATTAGTTCAGATGCTGTTGCTGCGTGTGGCATGGCATGTGGGGGAGCGTGTTTTAAAGACAAACACATTCAATGGTTTAGGCTTTGAGGTCCAGCATCCCCTCTCTGCCAACTTCATGCTGACATTGTTTAGACGGGTAGTTCCTTTTACAATGGTTGGTGAGGAACAATATGTCAATTGGGTCATTCCACCGAAACAAGAACTTTGTCTCTCCCGGTCAGGAGGAGCGTGATCTTTTTTTGGGGACTTTTATTGCGATGTAGCTTTGAAGCTGTAATGTTAATCAATAAGATGCACAAAAACACTAAGCAGATTAACGTCCTGGTCACAATCAGATGAGCTTATCCTAACTGGATAAATATTTGAGATGTCCAGCCCCCACAGTTACTTCTGAACCGGCAATGCGATTCAAATCAGGGTGTTTACAGAGGCTAACCGTGCACAGTAGAGTATCTAGAGCAGAGACTAGAGGGCTAGCTAGCTAGATGTTCTGCAGTTCTGCAAGTGGTATTCCCAAGCCAAGCCATACTGGAAATAATACACAACATTTTTAAAGACTGCATTCATTCAAGGAGACTGAGATGAAAAACAAGGGTTTGGAACTTAGGCTGACCAAACAAAGTGGGAATGAAATCCCTCTTCACCTCACACATTGTCCATTTATGACTTCCAAAAGGTGTTGGCCTGGAGGATGTTTCCAATTTCGACCTTGCATGTGGGAAAATCTCTGTTACTGAGAGAACCTTTTGTCTGAGGGAGTAGTGGCGGGGGGTGCAAAGGTCATTAAATTCAGTGTGTCACCAATGCCAAACTGGAAGGCACTGGGCGTTTAAAATGGGCGCTTTCTCTTTCATGTCATAACATAAGAAAAAACAGACTAAATGATCAGTGATATCGAAGTCTCTAACCATAAAGCCTATGAAAGCTTCCATAAAATTGAGTATATATGTATGTAGGACTGACATACTGTCAGTCATTGATCCAGCTGAAGGGTGGAATATCTTGACAAAGACCCACCTGTCCGGTTTCTGCCTGCTTATTAAAACACAGCTACCCCTTTAAATTAAAAAACGATTTCCCCCCCACTGCTTCCCCTTCCACTCAGTGGTAAAAAAAACATACAGATGCAAAGACGTCTTGTCTGCGAAACCATACCATGAACGTTTTCGTTCCAGCTTTGGCAGTACCACTGAGGCAATCTACATGTTACAGAAGTACAAGTTGGGATCCTTTAATTGGCTGATCCCTGCTGATGACCCTGATGGAGTATTGATCACAATCAATGCAATTGTCTGACCCATTTGCATACATTGAAATGTCGTCCACCTTATGGTGGTGATATACATCCTGGAACATGTTTTCTCCCAGTGTTCTCCTAGTCTCCTAGTCTCCTAGTAATCTCATGTATAAAAGTAGAATATACACAGGAAAATAAATACTTCCTCTTGAAATTCCTGTCATAGTTAAAGGGAAGGATGAGCCCTTGTTTTTCCACAGCTCATTGTTCAGTTCATGCTAAGAGGATGTCTAAATCCTGCTTTGATATGCAAGGTAATGTATGTTAGTCAACAAAGGAATATGACACAGTAAGGAAAAAAAATATTTTGAGAGTCCCAAATGTATGTCTGTAGATGCTATGCAGATTGTCTATTGACAATTTGTCACATTTTGACTGTCTACTGACTTATCTCTATCCTAACCCTAACCTTTATTCTATCTCTAACCTTAACCCTTACACTAAACCATGTTCTTAACCTAACCTTAGCAAGAGGTTGTTTGTCAACGAATAGTTTGTTGAAAGTTTGTTGATAGTGTTACTATCTATAGAACATCTACAGATGGTAATTGGGACACTCAAAATAAAGTTGTAACCCACAGTAATTGTAAGGCTCTGAAATTAAAACATGTCAAACACAATTGGCACAGTTCATGTTTGGCCATTCGCTCTGAACATTTAAAAAGAAATGCATTGATATTAAGTCGGTGGCTGTGTATATTTAAACCCCCAGTTTGAGGTTCTGGCTGAGCGGTTGTTTTTTTCATCCATCTCTCTTGACCCGCTCAGAACCCTGCTGTGCCTGGATGCTGGGCAGGGGGCTGCTCCTCTACTCTGTCTCCCATTGATAACCTCAGCTGCTGTCACCCAGCCTGCTGATTCAGCTGAAAGGGGCGATAATCATATTCATTTTCAGGGACCACTCACCCAACCATCCCGCACGCACAGCCTTGCAGTGAAAGAGAGACATGAGTGTGTGATGGAATACCATGGTTTGCGTCTCCTCCTTACCTTCACAGCACAGGGTCGGTGTTCCCAAATAGTGAGTTCTGACAGCGGACCCTGGCCCTAGGTCCTCCTCTTCTCGTCCAAAGAGGCCTGGCCCTTTGGGGAAGGCACCGTGCCCCCCGTAATCTCTGACAGGAATGCCCCCCCTCCCCCAAGTGAGCCCTGAACAAAGGCCTCCTTGGTGTCCTCCATCCATACGCCAATCCCGTGCGCCCAGCACAGAGCTCCCTGGGCCCCTGGCCTTGTGCCAGCAGCATGCTCTGTCATTGGTGCCTGCCTGCCTGCCTGCCTGCCACTTCCTCTGCAGTGAAAGTGAGCTCAGAATACTTCCCCTCCTCATCCGTGTCCCTGTGGCGACTGGAAATTAGTTCATTGTCTGCTCGCTCCTGACCTGGATGCGGAAAACCTCTGGAAAAAGGAGTTGTGTGTGTGTGTGTGTGTGTGTGTGTGTGTGTGTGTGTGTGTGTGTGTGTGTGTGTGTGTGTGTGTGTGGGGGGGGGGTGAAAATGCTGCAAGTGAAATGCAGCCGGACCCCCCCCACCCCTCGCAACGGGCAGGACAGGATGGCTATAGCTTTCGCGTTTCCGGATGGGGGAACCTCAGAGTCTGTGTCTCATAGATTTCTGCAGCCAAATTACTAGACTTGAATCCAAGAGACAAAACATTCTCTCAATATAATGTTTCCGTTGGTATGTGCTGCCTTAAAAGATGACTACACATGTTAATATGTCTGACAGGCAGACACACACAGAGAGAGGGAATTGTAGGCATACAAAGACCAATTACTACGCACCACAACTAACAACTGGATATGCTAAACTAACCACAACAATTGACTTCTGTAACGCGGGCTTTCACAGGCAGGGATGAAAAAAGGCCTCTGGTCTCCTTTAAGCCAGAGCAGACTGATCCTCTAGGCAGGCCGGATTCCCACCAGTCACAGTTGCATGGCAACCGAAAGCGCAGTAAGGCCTCGGTGTCACTGCATTGTCAGGCCATTTTCACTAAGGCCCGAAGGCCTTTGCCAAATCATTCCCACAGTCAGCGGGAATTTACTGGAATACCTACTCAGCTTTTAAAAGACAGAACACTCTCAAGGAGTAACTATGTCAATTGAAGCTTAGAACCATTTACTGGTGGTCACTTGGTTTCATTCCAGACAGATTTTTATCTGTTTTACTACGAGTCTCCTGTCCAGCAGGGAATTAAAACCTTGGCGTGAATGCCATTCCGCCTAGAGGATGTTTGAGGATGAACCGAAGAACCCAACCCATGTTAGAGTTCTTAGATTACACAGGCAGTGGCCTCTGGCTTTCAGAGGCAGGCTCATAACCAGAGGGGTGCCGGTTGAGACCCTCCATGATGCTGCCTGTTGGTTGGTCTGTTGGGAGTGTTCAGGCCACCCCGGAAGTTAAAGAGGTTCTAAAGAACTTGGCAACTATCGATTTTCTAACTTTCCCTTTGGCCAAGATGGGTTCAATCCTCGCAGGCATGTTACTTCTTCAGGTTTTACCAGTGAAACATTAATCCAGTGTGATTCTGATTAGCTATCAGTGAAATACTTGATACAATACTTGAATACATTTAGATCATCTTAAATTGGGTGTGGTTTTGAATAATGTACAGTGAACACATTGTAGAGCAGATGGTGTTGACGAGCATTAGCAAAGCTGGCTGTGTATTTTGACCAGTGGCAGATGCTGTTGAACAAGACAAGCTTTGGAAAAATCCTGAAAATGTCCAACCTAGACCCACAGATACCAGTTTTACTTAAACATATTCTGACGGCAAAAAGAAATGTGATTGGTAAAGACAAACACCCAATTGAAATGCAGAGGAGGCAGTGCTCATGAATACTTTAAATTACATCAAGAAGCAAGCAATTCTGCTAGCGTCTGTGAAAGAGTACATTAGACAGATTTTATAATGGACATTAATTCATTAGGTACTAAATGTGATGTAATGTAGCTAGCATTCAGTGGTGAATTTTCGGTCTAGATAATATTTACATGCGCTTTCAAACCAGCATTAAATGTTCATGAGCAGCGCCTCTTCTCCATTTTGATTGGGTGTTCACCTGAACCAATCACATTTCTTTCTGCTCACATTTTTTTGACTAAGTAAAACTGGCATGTGCCCTGTGCCTACTTTTCATTTTGAGTACCGAAAGCATAGACCACAGTGAGCTCCGGCTTCTTGCCATTTGAGTGACGGCCTAAAAGAAGCACATAAAGTTGCATGGCGAAGGAAACAGGAGGGCCCGGGCCTGCCCATATCCAATCAGGTTGCTGGATCCAAGCATTCCATTACACCCTCACAGCAAAGAGACCTATACCCATGGTGCAGTGGATAAAAAGTACATTCACTTATGCAATGCACGTTTTTGCGACCCGTTTTGGCTCTCCGACACTATATGTACAACAACTGGCATTTAGAAACACAGGCTCTTCTTGCCTGCGACAACAAGAAGACAAAACTATGTGGGAAAATGCGAAGCCAAGTATTGTTTTCCGAATCACCAATGACGTGGCCGGAAAGGATCACGTGATCCACACTCCTTCCCTTCAGGGGCCCTCCCTGGATCGACACAGCTGCTGGAGACAGCGACTGCTCTCTATCCCTCCCGTCAGCTGTCACATGTAAAATCAGGACAACATCTGTGCACTGTCTGTCCACTGCTGTCTCTCCCTGTCGCTGCTGGGTCGAATCCAAGCAGTAAGCGATTACACGGTGTCAAACACAAACCGCTTTCTGAGATCCCGGGAGTTTTCTGGAATACGGCCGTAGCTGTTGCTGTTGTCCTCCTGAAGCTGAGGTGACAGAGGCGGAGGAACGTCTTGCTCTGCTGTGGAGGAGAGAGTCCTGGGATGAAGTCAACAGTTGTCTACAGCTGTCGCCGGAGGGTGTCCGAAAACCACATGGAGGGATCTGAGCGATAGGGAAGAATGAAGCATGCATTCCATGGCAGTATACTCAGAGCGGAAGAACGCGGCAGGGTTTCTTGGTGGCTTCTGTTGCCAGCTTTAGACTGTTGTCTAAGTATGATCATTTGTTTTCACCTCGTCATTTTTTCACCACAGCTAGGCTCATTGGCAAATGCAGTTTAGGCACTAGTAATGGAATTTAGAGGGCGGCATTCAGAGAACGAGGCAAAGTGACAGGGTCCCTCAGTGGCCCATGTGGTCCAAACATTTCTTAGGGCCCCACTAGTGACAACTGAGGGAGAAGACAGTCAAAGGTCTCTCTAAACCCAGCTGCTGGACCCACATACTCAAGTTGAGGATTGCCTCACCAAAACCACCCCTCTCAGCTTCCAGGGATTCTCTGGGGCCCCCCGCACATGAAAAAGAGTGTGCGGGTGTGTACGTTTGTGGGTGTGGGTGTGGAAGGTGTGGGCAGAGGAGGGCACAGGCATATTCATGCTGATGGTTGAGAATGGATTTGGTCCATTGGCCAATGATAGTTAGAAAAAGGCAGTTGTGCTTAACAGAGAGGGAGAAAGTGAGACAAACAGACACCATGAGCAGGGAGGGAGACCAAGAGAGAACGCAATGCCTAAAGTACGTCACTTTCAGAGGATGTCACTTTCCAACCATACTCCTTTCCCAGCATGTTTTAATTCCTGCACTGAACGGCTATTTTGGATTCATTCTGCTGTTAGATCTCAGCCAATGTACTAACCACTGGATATCTGTAAAGGGAAGTGACTCCAACATTTCCTGCTAAGTCACTGTAAATAAACAACCAAATACAATATTTTGCCAATGACGAGGGAACGTTTGGCAATTCAGTAACCAAACTCTGGCGTCGGCCCCCATAATCTATCAGTGTGTCACTTTGGCTCGGACAATCACAGACAGTAAGTCAGAATGTGTCACAAAGGGATGTACCCACCCATTCATGCTTATTTGGGTTTTGGCAAAATACACCAGTGATTCTGAAACAGAAACAGAATTCCAAAGTCCTGCCTGCTGACCACAAAGTCGGTGACTCATTCAACCAATTTGCAGAGGTGGAGAAAAACAAGCTGTGCTTTCATCTCATCGGTTGGAGCAATTGAGTTACTCAGCGAAGGTCCCAGTATGTAATAGAACCTATGAATTGCCGAGCAACAGGAGTAATCAGATGGAGTGTCATGGGAAGGTAACTCTAGCATGGACAAGCCCCCTGTCTTAGGATCTGTGACAAGGATGGAAGTATTACATTGTCAGATGACATGAGCATGGTTTTGCCTTAACTCCTTTCATGCTGTCTGGCCATGACTTCTCAACCACTGGTTCTATCACTGTCCCAGCTTCATTTGCTGCAATTTTATGGATAGAAATTTTCAAATTGTGCCACCGATTTTGAAAAGATATAAGATCAGAATTTCACTGGGCTGCTGTCGAACTTTCATCTTTTTGTTCTCAAGCAACTTCAATGTTGCTTTGGCCTTGAGTTTGGGACCATTGTCCTGTTTCCAAGCTTTTGTTTTTTTCAAGCAGTTACGCTTGCAATATTTCCCTGCATTTAACTCAAACTATTTTTCCTGGCCATACAGGCTAGAGATATGCATAGCTGTTGATATAGTTGACTTGTGCACCATTAAACCACTCCCAGACCCTAAACTCTTTAGTTCCATCAAAGTGATTTTTGGCCTCTCCTTTTTGTTTGATCACTTCAGCAGACTTTTTTGGCAATACCTAGCTGGTGTGATGGAGCTTTAATGTTCTGATTATTGATCCAACCGGGCTAACTGGGAAATCTGGACATTTTGATATTAATTTGTATTACCTTAACTTCTGTATAAGTTGCTCTTTGTTAATCAATTTCCTTCAAATTCACAGCCTGATCAATGCTAGGTCCACAGTGGGTTTATTATCCAGAAAATGTGACAGCAGCTTTAATGGTCCGCAGGTGGAGGCCAATGGTCAGGTAATTGTGTCCTCATTAAGGCAATTTCTTTCATATGTGTCAACTGGGAACTTGCAAAGTCAAATATAATAAATGTTTTCATACAAAAATCAGTATCAACATCTAATCATTTAGAACAGATTTTAAAATAAAATGTTTATAGAATAATAAGTCAAATTAACAAATGTATAGATATAGTGAGATAAAATGCATATATTTATTTATATATATATATATATTTTAGTGTATCCTGCTCTTTCAAAAATGTTAAAAAAACCCGCGATCGAATTGAAGAAGGCAGTCCATGAAAGGAGATTGAATGATCTCAAGTATTTGGAAAGATCATATTTGGAAGAATGGTCAAAGATTCCTTCTGGTGTGTTTTCCTGTATGTAAAGGAAAAGGCTCATGGGGAAGCAAAGAACTGGACTATCCTTTCAACACTTAACGTTTTACGAAATACATTTATACAATATATTTCTCATCTGGGGACAATTACAATATAACGTATTATTATTGTGATGTTTCTTTTATAGGGCCTTGTGTCTTCAGGTTTTAGTTTTTTCTCGTTCAGACAGGAAATTGGTTTCCAGTTCAGACCTAAACAAGCAGGTAAGGGTAGACCTAACCAATTAGTTACTTAATAAATCAATCAAGTACATGGTGAGTGTGAAAACCAGCAGACACTTGGACCTCCATTGAACAGGTTTGACACCTCTGTTATAGGGACTTATTTGCTCATCAAGGGTGCCAGTCATTTTCAAGGTAAAGGGAGAAAGTTCGCGAAAATATGTTTTAACCTGCCATGGGAGTAGAAATCCTAGAAATATGTCGGTCCACTTTTTAAACCGAAGAACAGGTGATCGCTATGGATGAAATATGTCCAGAGATTTGGTGCATATGCAGCCAGGCAGTGCTAGGCAATGCTACACACCAAGTGAAGCCAATGCTTGTAAGTCAAATATAAAATATAAGTTAAATATCATTATGTAATTGGATGGATTTCTTATATACGTCATCACACAAAAGTTCTCTAAAATGTTGCTCCTGAAATTAATCACAAAGCCCCAGATCTAATCTTCACCTCCTTCATCCATGAGAGGGACTCCGCTTTGCTCCGGGTAACATGGGGGGAGGGGCAGGAAGACCCCTGGAATGTTAGGGGTTGTAAATGCAGGGTACAGAGGGGTAGCAGAAGCAGAGTGAGCCGAGACAGGGCTTAACAATTTGGGGGGCAGTGAGAGAGAGTGAGAAAATGAAGGGAAAGAAGAAGGGGACTCTTGGGAAAGAGAAAGAAGTCAACCCCTCTGACTGGGGCGCAGTGGCAGAGAAGAAAGGGCGAGGATTAGGCGACAATGTTGGACAGCACAGAGGGGTCAGCGGAATTAAAGGCCAGGCCCCGGCCGCCCTGCAAGGGGACACATGAAAGAAGGGCTTCCCCTTTCCTTGAATGGGGACAGTTCAAGTGCAGGACCCTTCCAGAGGGGGCGACCGGCAGTGTTCCCCCTCAGTCCCCAAAACCCCACTGTTCTGGCAGGCCTAGGCATCACTTTCATGTGTTGACACACATTGTCCCGGGGCTTCACCAAAACGTGCATTGGTAATAGGCCACAGGCAGAATAAACTTGTCCCATTGAGATTATTTTGGCCGAGGGGGTGGGATAGGTGGGTGGGTTGGGGGGGTGGGAGTTGAGGAGGCGTGTGTGTGTGTGTGTGTGTGTGTGTGTGTATCCAATAGAGGCCTTCATTTCCACAACTATTCAATTGTCTGATGGTCATTAGTTTTACTTTGTCATTTGTCTTTCACTATCTTTTTTAGTTAACTACAGCTATAAAGTGTGCGTAGAACGGAATAGAAGGTAGGTGTTCTCCTCTGCAGGTTACATGATAATGATGGCTATTATACAATGGTGTCCATGTGATTTGTTTAATTAATGATCAGATAGTCCAGGTCAGGAAAACCAGCCCTGTGTAACTATTGGCTGACACAGGCGGAGGTGGAGCTCAAACAGAAAACAACAGAGCAGCAGTGAAATATTCATCTCACTAAATGTCATTGTCTCACTACTTCTATTGCCTTTTGTGCAAAGTATTTTCAGTGAAACTCAATCTGATAATTGGTTCCAGGCTATGCTGAAATAACTGCCATTAGGCCTTTTACCGGAACTGGATTTGGCGAAGACGGTGTAAATGAGCTCATAGCGTGTGCTGATTCCACACACAACCAATTATCTTTCACTTCCGCTGTTTTTGTTCTTCATAGAAAAGAAAACAGCAGAAAAAGGAAAGTCTACTATTGTTGGTTCTCATAGACAATGAAAAATATTTGCCCTGATGGCTGTCAGGAAGTCATTTGCAATCCTTTATTGAAGTGCTCAACGGGCGAGGAGAAAGACACAAAAAAATTGTCAGGAACATCATACAGTATTAGCGTACAATGCAACAACTGACCAAACAAACCCAATCAGGCGATGGTGACAAGGCACACCTAGGAGGTTCATATCCTTTACACTGGGATGTGAGCTGCACTTTTGAACCCCCCCCACACACACACACAGTTCCACTGGCCCAGTCATTATCACCTAGGACGGTCAGAGTCCCCCATTTGTTGTTCAGGAGGTTCTTCCTTCCTGGCTTACCACAGTGCTTGCAGACAATGGGAAAAGCTATATATAACGGCCCTTCCTTCCCACCCTCCAAACATGCACGCGCAACCTCCATTCCAAAAAGCTGCCCTCCCCCATGCTCCCCAACACACAATAGGAAGACGAGAACTCGTATTTTTATAACACGGCCCTGTAGGAGAAATGTCTTCTTGAAGGCCAGCGAGCTCGTCCATTGGCCCGGGTTTATGGAGGACACCGAATCTTCCCGGATCTAAGTCCAAAATGTTCACAGGTTACTGAGAAATACCGTAGATAGCCCAGGCCCACTCCATTGTGTGAAATTTCTAGTCAGGAGGCGGTGAAGGAGTTAATCGGCACCCCATGACTGTCAAATGTTTATCGCTCACACCTTGTTGCAAAAATAAAAAGACACTGAACGGGAGGAGTAAGAGTTGATTGGCGGCACAGTGAGTATAAAGCTGTATCTATGTATGCAGCCGTATCGTAATGGTCTTGTAAAGACAGCCTCCGGGACCAAACTACTTATATTTCTCCTAAAATGACCCAACTAGATTTCTGTGGTAAAGAGACCATAAGAACTAATAGTGACATTCAGCACAAGTAGCTTCATTATAGCATTACCAAATAATACAGATAGAGCATTGTGAGAGGAATTAACCTTTTGTACAATTCATATCTATCAGGCCTGGAAAGAGTGCATTGTTCTAGTGCTTGGTACTATTTGCTCCGCCAGTGTTCACTGCAGTATATACATATTTTATACATTTAAAAATATGTGATACACATTAGATTAAGGACATAGAATGTTTTGACTGAATGACGCAGAACACAAACAACTTGACATTTCTTAATCACAGATTAAGAAAAAGTATCTGATCTCCTGCTGATTTTATACATTAGGCCACTGACAAAGATAATTATCATTCTATAATTTTAATGTTTATCTGAACAGTGAGAGACGGAATAACAACTACAAAATCCAGAGAAACACATGGAAACATTTTTATAAATTGATTTGCATTGTAATTAAGTAAATAAGTATTTGATCCCCTCTTAATCAGAAATAGATCTGGTTCCCAGGTGTCTTTAATGCTGGTAACGAGCTGAGATTAGTAGCACACTCTTAATGAGAGTGTTCCAAGTCTCATCTTGTTATCTGTATAAAAGACACCTGTCCATAGAAACAATCAATCAATCAGATTTCAAACGTTCCAACATGGCCATGGCCAAAGATTGACAAGATTGTAGACCTACACGAGGGTAGAATGGGCTACAAAACCATCGCCAAGCAGTTTGGTGAGAAGGTGACTGTTGGTGCGATTATTCGCAAATGGAAGGTACACAAAAGATCTGTCAATCTCCCTTGGTTTGAGGCTCCATGCAAGATCTCACCTCGTAGAGTTGCAATGATCATTAGAATGGTGAGGATTCAGCTCAGAAATACACAGGAGAATCTTGTCAATGATCTCAAGGCAGCTTGGACCATATTCACCAAGAAAACAATTGGTAACATTACGCCGTGAAGGACTGAAATCCTGCAGTGCCCGCAAGGTCCCCCCTGCTCAAGCAAGCATATATCATGGCCGGTCTGAAGTTTGACAATTAACATCTGAATGATACATAGGAGAACTGGGTGAAAGTGTTGTGGTCCGATGAGACCAAAATCGAGCTATTTTGCATCAACTCAAACTCACCGTGTTCGGAGGAGGAATGCCTTCTATGACCCTAAGAACACCATCCCTTCTATGACCCTAAGAACACCATCCCCACTGTCAAACATAGAGATGGAAACATTATGCTTTGGGGTTGTTTTTCTGCTAAGGGGATAGGACAACTTCACTGCATCAAAGGGACGATGGACGGTGCAATGTACCATCAAATCTTGGGTGAGAACCACCTTCCCTCAGCCACGGCATTGAAAATGGCTGCTGGATGGGTATTCCAGCAAGAAAATAATCCCAAAGCACACGGCCAAGGCAACAAAGGAGTGGCTCAAGAAGAAGAACATTAAGGTCCTGGAGTGGCCTAGCCAGTCTCCAGATCTTAATCCCATAGAAAATCTGTGGAGGGTGCTGAAGGTTCAAGTTGCCGAACGTCAGCCTCATCCTTAATTACTTCAAAGAGGAGTGGGACAAAATCCCTCCCGAGATGTGTGCAAACCTGGTGGCCAACTACATGAGACGTCCGACCACCATAAAAATTATAGACTGATAATTTTTTTGTCAGTGGGCAAACATACAGGGGATCAAAAAAGTTTTGCCTTACTGTACAACTACAAAAAGAAATAAAATATATTACTCAGGAATACATGTTTAAGAGAGAAATTGATTTGACCAAGGCATGGACTGATCTTACGTAGGAGGACACTTTGATAACACCTAGCAGAAAGGCAGGCATTCATAATGAGCTGTCATGACTCATTTCTAATGTATGAAGCGTGAGTCTCTGTGAACTCTGGTGGTCTTATGCACAGTTCATGCTTCTAGATTTACAGGGAAATATCCTTACGATGTCACCTGCCATAAATACCAAATCCTACAGACCTTTCATGTTTTAATCTTCCGCCTGTGTAAAACCAGTTTCTGCCCACTGGTTTTCAGTCAGAAATGAAATGTAGGCTATTGGCTCGCATGTGGGGACCATTAAGATGGCTGTTAACTATCAACATGTCCGTTTAGAAGAAGGAACCATAGACCAGTTTATTCCTTTAAAGCCTCATTATGTCGGATTTAGATTAAAACTCAGATTTTCTTTCCCAGTATCATCTCCAATAATAGATTCATGTTATTTTGACAATCCTGTTCTACATTCCAGTTCCCAGAATCCTTGCCTAACAGTTCAATACTCCACCCACCATTGCCAGGTACCAACATGTTATAAGGTTCTATTCTTAGTGTCTGGTGCTGGTGACAATAACCCAACACACTGAATCAATTGGCACTAACAAAGGGCTTGGTCCAGACTTCACTTTACCTACAGAAATGTCTCCATAAAACAGGAGGCAAGTAACAAAGCAAGCTAATGGGCTCTGCCTATGAAGAATTTTAAAGGGCCTCCTGGGGCCGCCACATGCCTCTCTGTTATTCGGGAGCTTGTTAAGACCCACACTTCTGAAAGTATAGGTAGAGAGAAAGAGAGAAGGAAGGGGGAGAGGATAGCAATTTATTAAGGTCTTTGCCCAGTGCCATAGGCTATATTATTGTTATTATTTTATCTTATCTTTTTTTCTTCTTCGTACTGGAACACACAACTCTTCCTAATGAGGGGGTACAACTATTTTTACCCCTTCATTGATGGTACAAACACCATATATATGTATCTTATATAATTCCTCGTATATATCTTATTCGTTTGAAAAGGTGAGCTAAGTAATGCTGTTTTTGGCAGAATGGTTTGATATGCAAATCTATTAACATTCTTCTAACCGTTTGAGTTTTTGTGTATACCTGTCCTCAACACTCTCAAAGAAAGTGTTAAATAAATATATAATCTTCACATAGAACAAATTAGGATTTCAGTTGGAATTGTAATATGAGCAGGCTGGCTTGTGGCCCAGTCTCCCGTGGCTTAGACCTTTACATTCATACAGCTGTTTTCTGATTGCTGCTAACATACAGGCCGGGGTTACATTCTAGGTACTGTATGCCATTGTTTTCAATGTCACTTCGTCAACACGAGTCACATCTACAACAGCTGTCTATAGACATGGCTCCCTGACATAATAACATCCAGAATGGCATTTTTAAAAAGAATGAATGCACAATGCAGAAAACCCTGAGAGCTGCGACATGCTCCGATCCTCCTATGAACTCCAGGTGTTCCTGGAGGGTCCAACGGCGTCCCCTACCCAGCGACAGCCTGCAAAGTCCATAGTTCATCGCCCGTCTTTGTGCCGTCAGCCGGCTGACAGCGGTTCCATCCCTCCCGCAGGGGAACCGAATGCCGGCGCGGCAGCCCCGGTCGCTCCGCACCAGTGCTCCTATGGGGGCCCGCTCCGATGGCCACGTCTGATTCCACAGGAGCTGCTGGGCCATGAGTTCTGCCAAATTCCTTTCTCTTTGTGGAGCCCCCATTTACAGCAGTCTCGGGGCGTAGACAAAACCCACCAGAAATGAGGCGGATGTAGATTGTCTGCCGTCACTTTGACACCTCCTGAGGGCCACTTGAAGGTAGACGCCAGTGCGTGGTGGTGACGAGATCTACCGCAGACTCACATGACTCAATCGCTTGCTGAAAACTGAGTTTTGGCAACACAAGAGAGTTTTGAGAGATCTGGCTGTACTTCTGGGACACAATCCTGACCTGCTGAAGAGTAACATCCTAGCTGAAGTGGTGCTCTTCTGTTCTCCAGATATATAGACAGGAGTCTAACTCCTGTGGCCTTACCGTAACATAAGGTACATGTCAGGAAGCCACCCGCCGATTTAGTGGAGACAGTCACCAGCACAATCATAGCAGTCAGCCTAGTTTTCTCCAGTAAGACTGTGATTCGATCTACACAGTTTTTTTAAACTATGTAAAATAAGGTGATGTTCACCACAGCAATCTTGCTAGAATAAGGCCCTGTTTCATTATGAACAAGAAGACCTTGATACTTCCACACACCTCAAAAAACGTTCTGTTAGATCCCTTGGTTCAAAAGCTATCCCAGTCAATAAATAAATCACTAATTATGAAATGGATGTAATTGGCCAATGTGGAATCCTGGCTCAAGCCTAATGAATCTCTGTCTTTAAATGAGGCCTCTCCTCCTGGTTATGAGTGACCATATACACTGTGCATTCTGCAAAGGGGGAGGTGTTGCTGATATTTATAAAGGCCTTTGAAGCCATAATTGAATCACTGGGTTTAGTCCAACATGTTTCGGGACCGTCACTGGATATGCAGGCCATCATTGGAATCACTGACTGTTGTGTTGCCCCATGATGTCGCTAACGTTCATGTGATGAGAGTTATCTTTGTGGGTTATATTGGAACTCTGGATGTGTTCTCCACCCTGGTTGGCTGATCTTTAGTAGTTACTTCCTGATGATTCCTATTGTCACAGCCGACCTGGTCATCACTGTCCTTGTTCATTTGGTTGTGCAGCTGATCTGGATTCTGCCCAAAGACTCTGGACACAGGTAGTGTACTCTCATAACTTTCACCTGGCACACACAGATGAGGATCGGTCGCCCCATGGACTCCAGCTCCTCCCTAGGTTTTTCCTAGCAACTTTCCTGCATCAATTCTTGTTGTTGCTTTGGTGTTTCAGGCTGGGAATTTGTCTAAGCATTTTCTAAGAAATACTGATATTAAGGTATGAAGGGCTTAATCAACTTTTTTATTGTTTGATTGGCATATGTCCATTGCTATGTACAGAACTCGGTGATACGCTGTGCTGTGTCTAAGCTACGACTCGGCAGGAGACCACCCAGAGATGAGCAGGCAGACCAACAGAAACACATCTGAGATGCACAACCAAAGGTCCTGAGACTACCTGGACCACATCGGACAACTACAGACCAGGAGCAAAGGCCCTCAGTGTGACAGACTTCAAGTCTGAGGGGAAACTGGCTTAGCGACTGTGGAACAGCTGTCTTAAAAGGAAGCTCCTTTAATCCACTAGACATTTCTTTTGAAAAAAAACACTCCATGGCAGATGGTTTGACGGAAATGGGAGGCGTTGAATGGTTGAAGAGTGAATGTTTACACATCAAGCGGTTGTACACACAAAAGCGCCCCTACCTGTATGCAGACAACGAGCTGTTCCTAGGGCCCCATAGCCACTTGGGGGCCCCCCTGAACAAAAACAAACAAACAAAATCCCCCTTAGGGCCCCCAAAGGGCTAAAGGCGAAACTGTGTATACACATCAAATAGCTTTAATTTCTGGTTTGACGAGTGTGTTCTTACTGCCGTTATGGGTGGTGGTGGCGGCAGCGTGTATGACAGTGTTAACAATTATCTCTCTATATTTAATTACAGACTCAAACCTCACCTTACACACACACACACACACACACACACACACACACACAGACACACATCAACTCACTTTACATGAGGGAAAAATGTGAAAGGAGTTGATGGGACTTGCGTGGGTGTACTTTGGTATGGGGAGTCGTGTGAACGTACTTGAGAGTTCAAAAGGATCAGGTATCTACACAGGGTGCGTTTCTATAACACAGAATTGCTGAAAAATGCAGGAGCAACAATCTGAACTACCCATGCATGCCTTTTCACATGAAGGACTCCTGTCTTCATATTCATATTGGAGCGGCGATAGGGGAGCAGATGGCACTTCGTTTGTCTGACCAGTATCCAGAAGGTTGCTATGTCGAATCCCCTAGCCGTTTGGAAAATCTTTCTTTCCTTGACCAAGACTGTTAACCCAGATTGATCCTGTAAAAGGCTTTGGGTGAGAGCATCTGCTAAATTACACAAAATGTCTGAACAAATAATAAATATTTCCTTAGTCACCTTTAAAATGGTAAAGTTCAATGCACTGCTAATCTATGTGAAAATTACTTTATTATCAGTGATTCATCTGGAGTCATTAATCTATAGTTTGACACTCTTTGGCCTTTGTATGTTTTGCAAGTATTATAAGACTGAGAGTCTTTCTTAACAGCTAAAAGTAGAAAGGCAGTGTTTCCAAGAAATCAACTACTTTCACATTCCATATTGCAAAACTTTATTGGACAACACCCACATGGTTATTGATCAACTTTTGATCAACCTTCAATACAACCTTCTTGTTTTTGTGCAATCTAGATAAGTATATATAAATAGATGGATGAAAAAGGACTTCTGACTCGTACTAAACTCTATTCCTGATGTGAGTTTGGACCCAAGAACAGGCGGGTTTTGAACCCCTGGCCAGGAAGGGTAGGCTCGTAATGACCCTGACCTTGCCGAATGGCCTGAGAGCACAGCGTCACATGTGGTTCCTTTCACCTTCCTGTCACAAGTCTGGATTCCATCAGCGCCCTGTATTCACCAGCAGTGGTAAATAACCTGGGGTTTGCTTGGCTGGGGAGATCCGATTACTGATCTCAATGAAACTATAGCTGCGGTTTTAATGGCCAGTGAACTCAGCCAACAGTCCATTTCCTAGATTACTCCATACGCTATTATTAAACCACTTTAGATTAACATGCATATTATTTATTTTTGTATCATATTAGGCACATAAATATAGATGGCAAAAAACATTCTGAAAAGATGTGAAAGAAGTACACAATCTATAGTCATAAATCAATACCCAGAATCAGGGTTCTGAGATTGGTGAAAGCACTAAATTGTCATTTTTCATTAGTTGAAAATAGTGGAAAAACAGAAGCCCAGTCTAATAAAATACTTTTCTTGAAGCTAATCTAGGGAACAGAACGCCAAAATGTTCATAAAGCCCCACGAGAAAACTTAACAGAAAGAGACCAACTAACAAACAATCTAATTCGTTCATACACGAATCGACTAGATTAAGAAAACTTTGTCCAGGGCTCAGGCTCTGAAAGCAAACAGCACTATTCAGGACGTTTTAGGCGAGAGGAGGACTGAAGACTCGCTTATTGGTATCACCTCACATCAACTGTAAGGGGGTTTAGTGAGTGGGGGTTCTGAACAAACAAAAGTGTTGAATGGGGTGATCTTGCTGCACTGCCAGCTCCCCCACCCCGAAAAGAAAAAGACCCTCTTTTAGAAATCCCAATCCGGCTTGCGTTGTTTGTCTCGGGACATTGTGCGCGGGGCCCCTGGCACGTTGCGTAAGCGGCCGCGTGGCTCCTCTGGCATGCGGGTGGTGAATTACCGCGGCAGATGGTAGAGCCACTATTCTGGAGGTGGGGGGGGGGCGCCACACCATGCCAATGTTCCGGGTCGGGTGCCCCTCGCCCCCACGGGCCCCCCTCTTTGCCTTCCTTGACTCGGGAACACAAAGGCCCCAGGAAGTAGGAATGAATATCCCAACTGAGCGGTGTGTCGAGGCATAAGCCACAATCGCGGCTATCAATCACAAGCGGCCCTTAACGCCGGGACACGCCACTGCTGGCTGCCTGGCTGAAGCTCCGATGAGCCTCGTTGCAACGCCTCTCTCTTTTGTCCAGGATTGCGCCAAAATACAAGGTCTAGCTCCGTCGTCATTTAGGTACATTGCCGTCCCCCCAAGCCTGGCTTTGAATTGATCACAGTATCAACTCCAAGGCTGTTTAACGATTCTGTGTCCTTTTGTTCATTTCGTAGAGGGATTTAATAAATATTTTATAGATTGTACTTTATGGTATTGTTTCGATATATAGATATATATACCGCTCCAGAAAAAAATATGAGACCACTGCACCTTGTTCTTTCCTTTCCAATAAAGTTGAAAAGGAAGGTTTGGAGGGAGGAACAGAAGGGTTCAAATTAAGAGACCACTGCAAATTGAATGGTTCTGTTCCTCACTCAAAACTTTCCTTTTCAACTTTTTTGGAAAAGAAAGGTGCTGTGGTCTCTTTTTTCCGGAGCTCAATTGAAAAAAAACTGAAATTGAAGGGGAAAACTTTACAATAACCTGTTTGCATAAGTGTGCACACCCTCTTATATCTTGGGATGTAGCTGTTTTCAACATTAACCAATCACATTCAAACTCATGTTAAATAAGAGTTTTTGCACACCTGCCATCATTTAAAGTGACTCTGATTAATCAAATAAAATTCAGCTGACTTTCCTGACATTTTCTTAGTTGCATCTCAGAGCAAAAGCCATGGTCCGCAGAAAGCTTCCAAAGCATCAGAGGGATCTCATTGTTGAAAGATAACCGAGAAGGGTACAAAAGATTTTCCAAAGTATTAGATGAACCATGGATCACAGTGAAAACAGTAATCATCAAGTGGAGAAATTATGGCACAACAAAGACATTACCAAGAACTGGACGTCCCTCCAAAATTTCCAAGAGGTCTACAGCAACATTAAAGGAGCTGCAGGAATTTTTGGCAAGTACTGGCTGTGTAATACATGTGACAACAATCTCCCGTATTCTTCATATGAATGAGCTATCGGGTAGGGTCCTAAGACAGAAGCCGTTTCTTAAAAAGAAAAACATCCAATCCTGGCTGAAGTTTGCAAAAATAAACATCAAGTCTCCCAAAAGCATGTGGGAAAATGTGTTATGGTCTGATGAATCAAAGGTTGAGCTTTTTGGCCATAATTCCAAAAGGTATGTTTGGCGCAAAAACAACACTGCACAACACCCAAAGAACACCATACCCACAGTAAAGCATGGTGGTGGCAGCATCATGCTTTGGGACCATTTTTCTTCACCTGAAACTGTGGCCTTATTCAGGGTGGAGGGAATTATTAACAGTTCCAAATACCAGGCTATTTTGGCTCAAGACCTTCAGGCATCCATTTGAAAACTGAATAGGAAGTTCACCTTTCAGCACGACAATGACCCAAAGCACATATCCAAATCCACAAAAGCATGGTTTCACTAGAAGAAGATGAATGTTTTGGAATGGCGCAGCCAGAGCCCAGACCTGAATCCAATTGAACATCTGTAGGGTGATCTGAAGCGGGTTGTGCACAGGAGATGTCCTTGCAAACTGGCAGATTTGGAGTGCTTTTGCAAAGAGGAGTGGGCAAATACTTCCACGTCAAGATGTGCCATGCTAATAGACTCATACCCAAAATGGCAAAGTGCTGTAATAAAATCAAAAGGTGCTTCAACAAAGAATAATTTTATGGGTGTACACACTTATGTAACCAGGTTATTGTGAGTTTTTTATTTTTCCCCTTCAAAGATTTCAGTTTGTTTTTCAATTGAATGGGCATGTTATAGATCACATTAAAGGTGGAAAATGTATGACTTATTTTTGTCTCATTCTTTTACATCACAATCACCTGGCATCTTAACAGGGGTATGTAGACTTTTTATGTCCACTGTATATGTGAAAGCAATTAGTCACACCTGCAGATGTAAAAAGGCTTTAAAAAATACATTGTATTGATTGGATATAATTGATAGTCTCCAGTATATCACTTCACATTCAACTCCGGAAATTGCAGAATGTTCAGTCTGTTGTCCTGGCAAAGACATACTTATAACTGCCTGTCAACCATATAGAGGTCTGAGGGATGACACCCATTATGTAGAAACTCATTTGAGTTAGGCTTAAGGGCCTTCAACATCATTATTTATCAAATTCTTTCTGATCTTTATACAGACTTTTTCCACGAAATATGGGAAAAGATAGACATGCTTGATATATATTTTCTACTTTATCTGTAGGGATAAGAGCTTGTCTCAGCAAGTGAGGTATTTACTATGGCCTGTGCAAACACATTGCAAACGATGACTTATCGGTGTTGCAGGGAAGGTATTACAACTATTTCAAGCAAGTGTTCTCTGGCCTTTTGAATGTGTGAGAAAATACTCCACTGCCAATGACTGACTGATAGATGTTCAAGTTCAAGTATTTACTGAGAACTGGATGTGTAGACTTTATGTATCTACGTCTCGACGGCTAAACATTTGATGGCTTCTTCCTCTTGTTGCCATGTTGTTATGATCCAGTGTGATTAATTTAAAGATGGCAAACAGATGTTAGCTCTTCAAGGATCTAAAATGGCCTCCAGACAGGAACAAACAGGAGGTGGCAAACCTTTAAGTGCCATATAATGGGATGGATTCAAAACGAGTGCCTTTCTTAAACAGCCATAATCCCTTTTGCAGGCCCATGGTTGCCGCCCTGTTGAAAAAGGATCACCGTGGTGAAGCTAAGCTAGCTAGTGGGAGTGATCTACATAACCAATTGAAGTGAATCAGTGAACTCTGTGATGACGGAGGGCGTTTCCAGGGGTCTCCAATTGAACAAACTAGGACAGAATGACTTCAGTCACTCAGCAACGCCTGAAGGACTGTCAGAAATATTTAGATTTTTAAAAGTAGTAGGGAGTCTTGCACAGTGTAAGCATGGCCAAGATAACAAGAGATGAACACACAATCAGCATTCTGAACGCGCATGTGAGAACATAGAAAACAAATCGAAAGCACCTCCTTATCTGTTGTTCTGCTCGGTCACTGGATCAAATTTGCTCCCGCATCGCTTTCAGCTATCATCGTTCATTGCATATGTGGTTTATGATCTTCAGGTAGGGCACTTTCACAGGTTTACAACCCATTCTTTATGATCAATTCTACAATAACCTGCAGTCACTCATTGTTGAAAGATGTTGAATGATTGACACATCAAAGCTGTCTACTGTTACAATCTGTCAATTAAGCTCAAATTTAGTTATTAGGGTGAAGTGCAGATCGGACCAATAGGCTTTTTTTTTTTAAGCTGGCTTCAAGACATGAACTGAGGGCTAAAAGTGAGTGAGACAGACTGAGGGCAAACTCCTTCGACCAGGATCCCCTCCCTTCAGGTTGAGCTAGCTGAACTGAATGGCTCACGTCCTCAGTCCTGAGAAGACCCTGTCCCATATCGACCTTTTTCTGCTATTTAGTGCACTATTTTTGACAGTGCCATGTAACTAATATCGAAAAGCCACAATGCAAATGTATTAGGTAAATCAAAACATCTGGAAGTGGATGTTCGTGCTTGACGTTCAATCGAGCACTTGCAGTTTACGTTCAGGCCACAGGACAGCTATTCTAGAAGGCGTGAACACAGTGCATACTGTGCATACTGTGCACACTGTGCACACTGTGCATGCACATACACACTCTTCAGTACATCCAGGAAAAAAAACACACACGACCCTCACTCTATGCAGCTGTCTGGCTTCACAAAGCTCAGCCTGTTAGACTGGGCGGAGCCTGCTGGACTCTGCTCACCCTTGTCCCCTCTCAAAAACAAAACCTAGTCTCCCCACACCAGACACCCCCGCTCGGCCTCGTCCCTGCACTCCCTCCCAACCTGCTACTCGTTACCGCATGACAGGGGACCTGCCAAGTGGGCAGCTGTCAGCATGGGTGGCACATAGCGTTGAGGGGCAACAGGAGAGACAGAGTGTAACATAGAGAGACACAGAGATGAAAGAGAGACAGACAGAGGAAGGGAAAGACAAACTGAGGAAGGGAGAGATGGGAAGTTGAATGTAGAGAGACTGAGGAATGGAGAAATGGGAAGTTGGATGGAGAAAGACTGAAGAAGGGAAGATGGGAAGTTGAATGGAGAGACAGACTGAAGAAGGGAGAGATGTGAATTTGAATGGAGAGAGAGACTGAGGAAGTAAGGGATGGGAAGTTGAATATAGAGAGAGTGAGGAATGGAGAGATGGGAAGTTGAATAGAGAGAGACTGAGGAATGGAGAGATGGGAAGTTGAATAGAGAGAGACTGAGGAATGGAGAGATGGGAAGTTGACTAGAGAGAGACTGAGGAAGGGAGAGATGGAAAGTTGAATGGAGAGAGACTGAGGAAGGGAGAGATGGGAAGTTGAATTAAGAGAGACTGAGGAAGGGAGAGATGGGAAGTTGAATGAAGAGAGACTGAGGAAGGGAGAGATGGGAAGTTGAATGGAGAGACAGATTGAGGAAGGGAGACATGGACAGTTGAATAGAGAGACAGACTGAAGAAGGGAAACATGGACAGTTGAATAGAAAGAGACTGAGGAAGGGAAAAATGGGAAGTTGAATGGAGAGACAGACTAAGGAAGAGAGAGCAACAGACAGAACATGCATTACAAGTCTGATAGGTTTTTCAGTTTACTTGTCACTGCTGCTATTTATTTCATTTGCGAATTTGCACCTTGAAATTTCCCTCATCCTACATCCCACTGTATTTGCAGTTTCAGTTGTTACATTCGCATGTCTACGTCGGGAACTTCATTGCAAGTGTTCTATCCCTGCATTTCAGTTGCACATGCTACCCTACTCGTTTAATTAGCCTTGATTGCAGATTCTGAATGCCATTGAGAATTGCCACAATGATTGATCTCACTTGTACATATAGTGGGGAGAACAAGCAAATACAGAGATCATACGTTTTCTGTAGTTCTTGACCAGGTTTGCACACACTGCAGCAGGGATTTTGGCCCACTCCTCCATACAGACCTTCTCCAGATCCTTCAGGTTTCGGGGCTGTCGCTGGGCAATACGGGTTTTCTATTGGGTTCAGATTTTGAGACTGCCTAGGCCACTCCAGGACCTTGAGATGCTTCTTACGGAGCCACTCCTTAGTTGCCCTGGCTGTGTATTTCGGGTCGTCATGCTGGAAGACCCAGCAGCGACCCATCTTCAATACTCTTGGTTGTTGGCCAAGAACTCGCGATACATGGCCCCATCCATCCTCCCCTCAATAAGGTGCAGTCGTCCTGTCCCCTTTGCAGAAAAGCAATGGAGCCCCATACCGAGGGAGATTGACCGTCATCTTCAATTGTTGCCTTCTCACCAAGCTGCTTGCCTATTGTCCTGTAGCCCATCCCAGCCTAGTGCAGGTCCACAATTGTATCCCTGATGTCCTTACACAGCTCTCTTGGCCATTGTGGAGAGGTTGGAGTCTGTTTGATTGAGTGTGTGAACAGGTGTCTTTTATACAGGTAATGAGTTCAAACAGCTGCAGTTAATACAGGTAATGAGTGGAGAACAGGAGGGCTTCTTAAAGAAAAACAAACAGGTCTGTGGGAGCTGGAATTCTAACTGGTTGGTAGGTGATCAAATACTTTTGTCATGCAAACCTGGTTAAGAACTACAGGAAACATGATCTCTGTAATTGCAAAGAAAGATTTTTGTACCAAATATTAAGTTCTTCTTTTCTGATGTTTCAAATACTTATGTCATGCAATAAAATGCAAATTGTGATTTTCTGGATTTTTGTTTTAGATTCCATCTCTCACAGTTGAAGTGTATCTATGACAAAATGTACAGACCTCTACAAACCCGCAAAATCAGCAGTGTATCAATTACTTATTCTCCCCACTGTACATTGTACTTAATACCTGTACATTTTCTGTAAATTTGTACATTTTCCACTGCAAATTTAGAATTGCCATATGTTATGCATTTGCCTTAACTGCACACCTATACATTCCACTTGTATATACATATACTATACTATACATTTTTCTGCACTCCTCTATTTGCACTTCTGGTTAGGCATACTGCATTTTGTTGTACTGTACTTGTACTGTTCAATGACAATGTAGTTCAATCTAATCTAAAGAAAGTGAGACGAGAAGAGAGACAGGGAGATAGAGAGAGGAAGAGAGACATAAGGAAGAGTCGGCCTCCCACCCCCATCTTGTTTGTCTTTTCTCCAGCCTTAGAATGGAGCTGCACATGTTAATGGTGGAGTCAAAATTACAGCCCTCCCCATCACGTACGTAAGGAGGTCTACCACACAACATGGCCCCTGAACTCCTGTCCTGTTGCTGGACCACAGCGAACCCCCGGCCTCCTGGGGCAATTATTCACCATTACATGTAATTTGGATCCGTGGTAGGGTGCATCAAAGGCCTAGCCACCCTGCTCCTCCACAGGGAGCAACAGAGGGCCAAACTTAGCCCATGACCCGGCAAACTGGCCAGGATGGAAGCAGGATTTATGGCCCCTCTCTTTCCTCTGTCTGGTCTTGTCCTGAGGCGGGTTGTTTTGGTCAGGAGACCGACCCGGGTGATAAAGTGATGACCTTTTGTGTTGACCTTTTTTGTGTACTTTTTTGTGTAATTTTTAGCACGAGTGACAAGCAAGATATGCCATTCTTCCTCTGGAGACAGCTCAGTGTGAGAAAGTTGTTGGCCATCATGTTTTCATTACTGTTTTTTTTCTGTATGTGCTGATATAATCACCCAGCCTGAAACTCCCAAGTCGTGTCATAAAATGAACCGCTCAAAAGCGAAATCCATTTGTGAAATGGAAATTTCTTGTGCAAACCATTAAATAGCAGACATCTCTGTGGAATCATGCTCAACTCCAGTTATACAGTATAAAGTAAGTGTCGCAGCGATCAGTGGAAGTGATATGCCACCTTTTTGGTAAGTGCTATGCTACGGAACGGCAGGTTTTACTCCACGGACCGGTGCCTGTCCGCAGACCGGGGTTTGAGAAACGCTGGTCTAAACAATTCCTAGCCATCTCTAAACTATTTCACTCTTAATCGTTTTCTGGGCCCCACCGCATCCCCTTCAGTCTCTCGCCTCCCTACAACACAGACCTGATATGCAGTTCGCTCCTCCTTCATCCTGGCTTATCAGTTTGAGCCGGGTTGGCAGGACGGGGCCGGTGTGGAACCAGCAGCTCCCAGGAGCAGGGTGCAGTCTCACTTAATAGGTCTGCTGGAATCTCAGGCCTGGTCCCGCTGGCATCCCAGTCACAGCCAGGCAGGCTCCTCCATGGGTGGCATGCCTCGGGGCCGAGCGGCTGAGACGGAGGAGACGGCACGGAGGGAGGGCTGCTAAGACAACACACACAGTCCTCGGCCTGAGGTGCTCTACTGGGCTGAGACGCTGCCTCTTGATTTCAGGTACAGGGAGTGAGCGTGGGTTCAAATAGAGCCCCCTGCTCTTACAGCACACGCCTTTCCTAACTGCCCAATTAAAAAAAGGGTTTTACAAAAGCAGAACAAAATTGAAACAATTGGGATTGCCCCATTACTACAAACTGAACGCCATCAGCCTGGCTTCGGTGTTTTTGGTCCATCAAATCCCTAAACAGTGCCATGATTAATACTCAGTAAAATCAATGATGTCGGAGAGGGGCGGGAACAAATATAAATTGAATCGTCATACATTGCACCGGATCAAAAAAGACACGTGCAGCTAAAGTTGAATGGTAAAGTTGCCTACACCAAAGTTGTTTCCTAACTGGTCCTGCTACCTCCCCTGAAGGTCGATAAGAGTCCCAGTCTTCTAAATCATTGTAATTGATGGTTCTTGGATGTGTTATTATGTATTATTATATGTATCCAAATAAATAAAGCTTTGATTCATAAGCTTGGATGTATATTATTCTGCCTGTCTTGAATGGAATGTAAACAGCTTGTTTGCTGAAAGCCTCTTCGTGTCGCTTCTTGTTCTCATCCTCAACCCATCCCTCCAGTTGCTGAGGGGATCTTCACACCAACTGAAGCCAGGTGAGAGCTCAACTCCATAAAACGAAAAACAAAAACCTGGAAAACGCGTGGACCTATTAGCCTGATCCAGGATCAGTGGCAAAGCCAGCGCTGCTCTGATCTGACCGCGGAGGTGGCCTTGCAATTTCTGGTCATCGTGACTTCTAAATATTTATATAGAAAATCCCTTCAACGGCTGACTAGGAATATAAGTGGAAAAGCCTCAATAGTAAATTATAAAGCAGAAAGAGATGTGCCTCCTACACCAAGTGCTTGGACAGGCCAAACCTGCTGTTAGCTGTGGAGAACTATGAACCCAACTATGGGGGTGATTAGGGCCGAGTGGCCTACAGGGCTGTGTGTTTTTGTGTGTGTCTTGGCTGTTCGTGGTCACCTCCTGGCAGATCGATGTGGGGCTTCGTCGTCATGAATTGCTGTGACGCCACAAGCTGGGCGAGCCAGCCCGACATCCGCTAACATTCCTGGGTGCGCCAGCCTGACATCCGCTAACATTCCTGGGTGCGCACTGCAAATTTAATGCAGGTGTGACCGAGGAACGCTAGGACCAATCGTGCCGCATCGCTTTATTTGTAGCATGTCATAAAAACTAATTGCCCTGTGAGAACCACGATTAAATCAAGCGTGCCAATTTCCGAACCCAAGTCGTTATTCTTCAGACATTGAAACCATTTGTTAGAACTGATAGGCAAACTGTACCGATTTGAACCACTTTAAAAGATCCAATTTAGGTCAAATACATGTCTAAGCTGCCTATAAAACACACCCATGTAATCCAACAGAAATCTAAGGCAAAGCCAGTAGTTTTAATCAGTCTCAAATAATCAGTATCATCTTTATTTACAAAGTACATTCATACATACTTTAAATCTTACTCAGGGCATTTATTTTACAACTATTTATCTTGTGGTTTCGAAGTGGCTTGATATGGTTAGTGTTGTCATATTAGTTGATTTGGGACAGATGGCTGGGGACAGAGTCACAGCTTGACAAAATAAACTGTTCAGGTGGCAGGGCTTTCTGGTCCTGATTGACGCATATAAGATTTGACATTTTCTAAGAATATTACGAAGAGTTGCATTGTTTTTTTATTTATATTCCAAAAATGTATCCAAACCAAATATTTTGTTTGTGATGGCTAGGTGGGATCACCACACAATCCAGCAATAATGAGGACACTTCCCTCTATGAAGTAGCTAACAACAAACAACTATAATATTGCAAGTTCACGTAACGGTGGCATAACCTTTGCAAACATAAGCGTTTCAGAATTTTCTTGGGAAAATGGGTGGGTACTCGGCAGGACAAGCTTTAAGGGGGAGCTTCGTTCCACCATCCAAGTGCCAGGACGGAGGAGAGCTTTGACTGGGCTGAGCTAACCAGCACGGCTGCTAAGGGATCAGGTGAGGCTCTCACTGTTTCCAAAAGCCACCCTTGTTTTTTTTCATATGCCTCTGCAGACATGAAAATTCTGACATGTTGTGAAAGATTGTTGTGAACAGTCAGCCACTCCTCTGATTCTAACACACGGTCCCCTCGGGGTCAGTTCCCAAGAAAGTCCTTTTCATAAATTTGCATGGTTTTGCATATATTTGAAAGTCAATCCTTGAGTGGCCATGATTTGCGTTACAGTTTTATTTTAAGGGGAAGCCCTTTTGACTGTGATTGTTACATAAAGGTGGCCACATGCAGCAACTGCCACTATAGCATTTCTGTCCAGCTCCTTCTTTCCAGAAATATAAATATATGATGTTTCCTCTTTCATGTATTTTCTTTCTTTCTTTCTTGTGTTTTATACTATATGCTTGACTGTGTGAAACCTGTTGGTTCATTCCTGCCCAAGTCAATAACTAGGGATTGGCCTGGTAAACTTTAACTTTTGGCAGGAGTTAAAGGTTACTGGCTCCTCTGAATAAGCTGCTCCTGAAAAGGTGTTGAGCTCAATAGACTATCCGTCAAAACATGTTCAGGGCCTATTTCCGATGACTAACCCAAGCCGATGGTACAGTCCTTTTCTAAACAAAGCCTCTTCTAACACATTAACAAGTCACTTTTAAAAGTCTGGTAAGTTCTGGCGGTAAAAGGGAAATCTGCCAGGTCAGAGTGCATGTCACACTAATAGCTTTTTTTAATAAAAAAAAATACCACACAGATTCACCTTTCCTGATAAAGAATCTTCAATGCAAACTACCTTTCCTGAAATCCAGAAGGGGATCTGTATCTCAAAGTTATTGAAAGCCTTGTGTTTTAATACTCCTTAAAATTACTTAAGGCATTGTGCCTCACTGTTGTAGTTTTTGATTAAGGTCCTTTATAATTCAAGGATGTAAATGCATCAAATCAGTCTACAATTCTCTTAAAATGCTTGCGTTGATGGTCTAGGTTGGACCAGTGGTCTGAGCCTCTGTCTGTGGTGTGCATGTTTAATACCAGCCCACAGCTCTTTCAGAAAGAATCCCTCCTCTTTCCCCCATGTCTCTGTTAAATAAAGCCCTCAAAAAGATCTCTAAAAAATGCTTGGCTTGCCTTACCAATGTCTGAACCCATGACATCACGAGAAATAGTTCTCATTGCTTCACAGTTAAATTAAAACAACAAACCCATTTTATAAATCACATGAAGAAATTTTTTTGCAACGCTGTGCCGGTCAAAGGGTCTTGCATGCCATCGTGGCCAGTCACGATAATCTCCCGGCTTCCAGTTCAAAACAGCAATCTGAAGGATAAAATAAAACATGAAAAAATCTTTCACAACCAACAAATGTGATTTGCTGTAATGAAATCGAACAGCCACTTTGACAATTTTTTGCCGACTACAACTATTTCAGGAATGTCACACTATTTGCAGGAGCCTGTGTACCGATGTCGCCAGTTGGTGAATTAGTCCACCTCCTTTGACTGGCACAAACAGAGTCTAAGCCTTTGCACTCGGCGCTGTCGAAACTGGGTGTTTCAAAAAAGATAGTCACTGTGAGAGGCTTTGACTGTTAACTTGACTGACCAACTGAAACCTGGTGTCATCACCTTACTGAAACTCATTGGTCGTCTATTCATTAGGTACATAATAAGATCACACCGCTGGTTATACATTCCCTTCATTTTAGGGATGATTGCCTTTCAACACAAGGGGAAGGAAATGAGGTCTGCAGTAGGCCAAATACCTGGAAGTACCATTAGGCTTAAGCTACACGCTGCACTGACTCTAGAGACTCTGCACTGATACCTGGGATAAAATAAAGTCTTTCAGGAGTAATACCCCAAGCTTGGCTCACATCAACTGACACAAGCTCGGTTGTGCCACCCATAGAGTCTGCTTGCAATCGCTCGCGACTCGGCGAGACAGAGAGGATGGTGTCGGTGCAAGCAGAAAATGGAGCGCCACACATGCAGCTAGCCACAGTACACAGCTACACTTAGAAGGATTGTCTCGGCCTTTAATATAATAACCGGCGGGGACATTTTGAGAAAAACCTCCACATACAGAACGGTTGACGTCCCATAGATACACAAGTATGTAACAAGTGGCCATGCTTCAGAGCTGTTCCAGTACTCAGGGCAGGGCTTTTCCAAATTACAGGCTTGTTCAGTGGGCTGAGTCTAGCTGTCATCTTCGGAAGAAAGAGGAGATTTACTTTCAGATATGTGGGCCTTGGGTCTTTTGTTTTAAATGATCAGAGATATCCGTTCTGTGAGACTAATGCACACAGTACATTTTCCCTTCCTTTTTCACAGGAATTCTTCTGATGAAAAACTCCATATTGCCACAGACGAACCTTGTGGCTATTGTTGCAGTGTGCTCCCTATTGCTAAAATACACACACCCACGCATGCTTGTACTCACACATACGCACACACAGACACAAACAGACACACAAACAAAGCTTCATTGAAACATGCACGCTATGCACAGACAAATGCACACTTCAGTCAGTTCACTCTGTAGCTGCCGGTCTGAATCTCCTTTCTATAAACTAAAGACTTGGATGGGGACATTTTGTATTAGACTATGTTCACTATTTAGACCCAAATCCTTCATTAGAGAGTAATGCATTCCCATCCACAAAGCAGGATGGGTAGGAAAGAAACCAGTCGCGGTGGGCAAAACCTTTGGAAAGGGGACTTCCCCTCTGTGAAAGAGCTGATTCTGTCAGCGTGTCTGTCGTGGGCTCCCACTTAAAGCTTCATGTGATTTCCTTATGAACTCCTAATGGCATTAAGCTATTTTTGTCAATTGCTGGGTGCTTGTTTCCCTTGTATTCTCAAGTCCACCCCCATTTGGGACTCCCAGATTACAGTGGTCTAAGGCATTCATCATAGTACGAAGCTGTTTACCACGCTTCAGCCTTTAGCCTTGAGCCTTGATTGTGCCACTCATTGCCGGGATGGCAGGAATTGCACAGGGAGTGGAAATGTAAATGTGGATTTCCAGATCTCGCTCTAGCGACTCCCTCTGGTGAAAGGAATAATACTGAATAACTCGGAGCAGATGACTACAAGGAAAGCTTGCCTCTCCCAAATCCAGTGGTTGTTCTAACAATTAGAAAGAATAATTGAATATCATGAAAAATGAGGAAGGGTAAAAGGAGGTGAAAAAGATAAAAGGGAAACAATTGCTTTTAAATAAACCAGTGTCAACATTGCAACATGCAAATAAACACAATTTTTAAAAAAATACAGTTGAAATGAAAAGGCATTTTGGTATCCACTCATATATTTCTTTGGCTTGTAGTTGAGCTAAATATCCAAATCAGAATAATGTACTATTACTTTTCTCCACATTCTAACATGGAGGAGGTTCAGTGATGTTTTAAGGATGCTTTGCTTCATCTAGCACTCAGTGCCTTGAAGGTATGCAAATCAAACCAAGGCTTTTTTTGGAGTGCAATGTTGATCCCAGTGTCATTAAGTTGGGTCTTCAGCAGGACACGGGTCATCCAGCAGGACAAAGACCCCAAACACACTTAAGGAAGCACCCAGGAATTGTCTGAAGTTTTAAGGTGCCAAGCAGCCAGATCTAAATCCTGTTGCAACCCTGTGGAGGGATGTGAAAACAACAGTTGGGAGAGCCTTTAAATCTGGGAGAACTGGAGCAGTTTCCACAAGGAGAGTGGGCCAGTTTGCCAAAGTGCTGGAAGCTCATCCATGGCTATAGCACATGCTTGATTGATCTTATTTGAGCTAAAGGCTGAGCATTTACATGTTTAGGTTGTCAGAATTTACATTTCATTTTATTTTATTTTTTAAAATACATTTAAAGCTTCTGTACTATTGACAATAAAAAATGTAATTTTTGATTCTAACTTAATTCAATTTACAGTATGAATTATTTGAAGAATAATTCCAAAACTAGCCATAACTGCAGTACAGTTGCAGTTATGGCTAGTTATGGAGTACAGTTGAACAGATAAACTTGCTTTATGAGATATTCAACACCTACCGCAAAACGACACTGTAACATCAACTTTGAAATCATCTCTTAGAAACCTACAAATCTTATCATCCAAACCAGTTGATTCGATCACCAGAATTAGCCATTTTATTATGGTAGTGACTATTTAGATGAAAGTTGCTTTCTCTTTTCCTGTAGGATGTGACTACATTACACTTCCTAGGGCTCTAAACAGTTTTCCTTCAGTTCATATACACATGGCCACCCAGCTTCACTCAAGGACAGGAGTGATACCATTTAAAGTATGGTCTCAGGAACAGTTTCTGCTTTCATTAATTAAGGCCCCAACTGCAAGCTGTGCTTTTGGAAAATAAAACACATCTTAGTCTGAAAATCATTCAGGTGTGTAGATACTCAGGTTTGTCAGAATACCATAATATCCTATGTCTCATGGTTTACAAAGCAAAAATAAAAATTCTTAAACAACCTGTTAGAAAAGCTATGGGCCACAAGGCAGTAGTTAATTAAGAAGCTAGAGGAAGTTCTGTAAAATTTGTCTCTATGAAGGAAGTTAGACAGTGGCTTTGAGGCTTTGCCAACCACATTCCAGGCCAGATGAACTATCCCATCAAATGGATCATGACACTAAATGAAATTGCTTAAATGAAACCTAATTACTTTTATTTGACAAGCATACCCTTGAAAATACCAGATCATTTTGTCTGCAGGGCCTGATTAAGAAACAACAGGCCCCACGACTCTGTTTTAAAATATATGTTAGACCCCACCCACTGTCCAACAAATACCCCTTTTATAATAAATCCATAATACCTTATACCGCATAGTATCACAGCTAATCATTGAGCAGAGGCATTTTTAGGATTTCTATACAAATGGTTTAAAATTTCAGCTGGGCTTTTTTTGTCTTGAAAAACCTTTCATGGGTTTCTATGTTATTTGCATGACAGAATACATTAGCAGAGGGGTTGGCAACTCCAGTCCTGGCTTATCCTCTTCCTATAATCACAGACTAATTGAGACCTGGGAAACCGAGTGAATACAATTAACTAGGTAAAACACAAAACAAAAATATTTCAGGCCTGCTGGACTATATAGCCTGGAGTAGGCTAGCATATTAAATAGACTATCCTTTAGAGCTGCTTGGTGAAGGTAAAGCCTTGGCTGCTCACTGCTGACAGATGATGTGCACATCATGGCAAAATAAAGACACACACATGAAGATAGCTCACTTTGAAAAACATACCTGCTCAGAGTGACTTGTTAACGAGCAAAAATACTTGTTTGATTTTTCAGTTGTAGACATTTGCTTTCCAAACTCTAGTGTATGTTTCTCTGGCAATTGTATTTAAAAATGTTGGTAAAGACAAACTGACATCCTCAAACAACCAAAGAAATACAATCCTAAAATGGTACCTAAACAGAAGATCCCATTCAAGTCAGGACTGGCATCCATTGAATGTGTGCCCACAAGTTAAACTGTGAAATTGGCCAATTTACTTCCTATTTCTTTTTTCTTCTCACCGATGACACTGGCTCTGCCTAAAACTCTAGACTCTATGTTCTCTTTTCTGCGGCAGGCTGATGTTTCCCCTTTTAGCATGTATCATGATAGTGTCACCTTAACTATAATTACATCATACAACAGCAGCCTATGAGACAGACGGAGGGTGCTGATCACTGGTGGGGGGAGAGACTCAGCAAATGATGAGATGCAGAAGGAAAACCTTAGAACGATCAGATGTGTCAGCTGCTGTGTTACATTCCTGAAGGGAAACATTGGAGGTTAAACCTGGGGCTAATGTCCCATCAGCCTTCCATTGGACATGCTGCTTCAGCTCTGCCCAGGTTCAGGACCCGGGCCAGAAACAGAAGGGGCCTCCTCTGGGAAATCAGATTCAATCAGCCATTCCAAGGGGTTTTAGAGAGCCGGTAGATCTATCCTGTTTGATATTTGATCAGATTTGTCATCCACCCCCACCCAGCCACTTTCTTTCCCCTGCCTAATGGGAAGTGAAAGATCAGTAAGCCTTGTGGAATTCACCACTCTTGTTACATGAGCATGTGCTTGCCGTCTGGACAAGGGGCTGTTCTCTCTCTGTCTCATCCTCCTCCCATCTCTGAGAACTGACCTCTTGTTGGTTGTTAGACTTCCACAGATGCAAACATCTCTGAATAGAACGTGTGCAAATGGCTGACCAAAGGATAGATCAGCTTCTCTTCAGGGCTTTGATACCTGTTTTATATTAGCATTCTCTTTTTTACCATATGTGGCAGTTGTTTATCCCTTTATGGCCGTCAATTACACCCCTGAGCTCCTGGCTTGGTATGATGTATCATGGCACCAATATGCTTCTGAAAAAAGTACTTTTCCCTAAAAGTTCCAGCCGGTCCACTTAAGAAAATGGGACGGGCCTTCCATTGATAATATGCGAGCCAACATCAGCAGAATATTAAGACATTTCTTGGCACATTTTAATGCCGGGCAGCCCAAATAAACGTAGCTCTTGACAGTGCTTGTTATTAGGCCTAAGGTCTGCAGTGTAACAGTTTGACCTCCCTGTTTCATCACTAACGGTTGGCTGGAGTGTGATAGTATGCACTCAAATGTTGAGTGTGTTTTTTATTGACCACATGTTGAGTGTGAAATGAGAGTGTGATAATAAACACACAATAAATGGCTGTCTTGTGATGTATTCTCTGCAACAGAAAGGGGTGGGTAGTCTGGTTTCTCCATATAGCGTTTTGGGTAGTAGCAATGTGAGTTCATGCTCATGAGACTCCACTGCTCTTTAATTCGTTACCTACTATAGCCAGAGACTGCCTGTATTCAAGTCTTTTTGGGGTGATGTCTAAATGAGGGGTAGGTTTTGTGTAAACCATTTTGAGGAACACCAGTTTACCCACCTATGTTCTGCCTGTGGCCCAACCGATCTGTTTCAGGGATTGATACGAAAGGATAACACATTTACATTCTATAGGTCTTTGAGAAGTATACGTGATATGGACTCATCACCGAGGAGAAACATTTGTGGGCATGACGTTTGGTCTGAGAGATGAATTTGGATAGTCAGGCAAACCACACTATTTCAGAATCCCCTCCCAGAACACAACGGGTGTGCTTTCTCTGCATGCACAGTACAGACACCTATGATGCAGGCCACGGCCAATGCTTATTCCTTCCCCATATGTTGAAAGGTAGGAGGGGCTATGGTGAAAACCTGGCATGGGTCTGTTGGAAGTCTACCTTTACCGGCAACGACAACCCTTTCCATGCTGGTTGAACATGCACCGTACATTTCAAATCCCCACAAAGCCAACACTCGTTTGACTTTCATGCCAGCCAAGCACAAACCCTTTCATGACCTTAAACTACGTTATTGCTGGCCTCAATTCAGAGCACAACTAGCGTGGTAGCATGACGTGCATTACTGAGACCGTCAGCACTGATCCACCAATCACGCTAACAATGTGCACTTCTCTGTATTAGCCCAAGTGGTATGCAATTACGCTAACTAACCGGCTGCTATTCATCATTTACAGTAAGCCATGATTAGAAATGTAGGCTTGTTGATTTAAGAGTTATTCACTTAACTATATCCATATGATCTGACTCAACATGCAACGTCAGGAGGACACGTAAGTCAAATATGTAACTATTCCGTCAAAGCCATTGTGCCAAGTGACACAAAGAGCCACGATCCACAACAAGCCAAACACTATGAGCCAGAGCTCCGTGTCTCATGGCCACAAGCTGCTGGGGCCAAGCCTTACTTCTCTCTTAAACCCCCCACTGAATCACTTCCTGAACCAACACTGTCCCACTCATTCAGAGTCAATCGACTGTTTCGGCCACAAGTTGGGGTAGATTTTCAAATGGGATGTCTGTGTTGAGGACCGTCCCAGAGCCGTTTGCTGTGCAATTAGAATAACCCCAGGACCTCCGGAGGTTAGAGGTCACCTCTTGAGAATCGTCATTCATGAGTGCTGTTGTGTTGACGGGACTGACCAAGGAATGCAAGTTTACCATACACATGTAACAGTTTGGAGAAACACTTCAATGTTGCATAATAGGCACATGCAGTAAGATTAAAAGTCACACACTTTTCCCATTCACTTGTCCTTTTTGGTCTCCTATGACAGAATGAGGTATGTGAGTAGTATTGCTGTATCATGACAGCACAGTAGTCATTGAGCATGGGCTGTTTCGGTTTGAGGCACCACCACTCCTTGTTGGGCAGATAGTGTTATCAGGGAGGTGGGCAAGAAGGCGAGGCCAGGGTGTGGTTGTAGGATGATAGGCTGCTGTCGGGACCTCAGAGGTGTGGGAGAGAAATGGACTGTCTGTGAACGTTATTTCCCTCAACATTGCAGCCTTGGGGAGGAAACCAACCACAGCCACTGTGATCCACATGGATGTCCTGTTCAGCACATCTCCTTGTTTGTTTGCTAATTTTTTCTGGTTTTCTTCTTTTGTTTTACTTTCTTTATTGATTCTACAAAGTTCTGATATTCAAAGATAACAATATGCTACTAATGTATGGGGAAATAATTCCGGCAGAGAGACCTTAAGGCTTTAGGACATGTACTCGCATGACAACAGATCTCAAAGGTTGTGCAACATACCTCTTTTACAAGCCAATCACTGTGGTAGCAAATAAATCTTCTCAGCCAATCTGAGGGTGCCTTTTTCCTTGACCAATCAGCAGAGGTTCCCTTTCTTCTTTCTCTTTCCCATTCACAAAAAAAACATAATGCAACTCTCTCTCATATGTCAATTGTGCTTTTTGTCACCATTGTGCAACCAATTTACAGGAATTAGGAAGTGAATGTGAGAGCTGTGTGCAACAGCTTCCATTTTCATCGATTGAAGGCACATTCACTTCTACTTTTAGTTCTAATTTGGTTTATTTTCACTGTCACATTGAATAAATGAAAAAAGTCTACATAAATGTTGAGATGCAGTTGAATGCAACCAAACCACATGCAGTCCCACACCAGGTAACCCTGAGGACCTATAAAACCGTCCTTTAATAGACTGTGTTTCTCCTGCTACATGCAGCAGGCAGGGGCCTTATCCGAATGGACTCCCATCTGAGAAGCGTTTTAATTTCCCTTGTTTCCGGGAACACACTGCTCTGACCAGTTTACGATTTCATCCAACGTTAAAGGTACCACTGGAGAGGGAAACTGTGAACCATACCTTCATACTTGTCCTTTATGGAGGGGGTGGCAGGACCTCTTACATACAAGGTAGTCTTTCAGAAATCAAATCCCTCCGGTTAGTTTTAGCTGAAATGGGAGCCCTCTCTCACTCCCTCTCTACCGTCTAGCCTGCTTATGTAATCAACCCACCATCCCCCCGAAAAAATTCACCTCCTCGTTCTGCTCGGCTGTCATGGGAGGAAGGAATCTATAGGGTTGATGTGGGCGGAGGCCTGAAAACCCGAATAATCTTTGTGTGGAATGATTACAAAGACATACGCTCCATTGCTCTAGAGGCACTTTGTGCAGGCAGGCACTTGAAAACAGACCGATTCTGAAGATAATACACCCTCTGCGTGAAAACTGATTGTCTGCAAACATATTCCAATTCGCTGTCCAAGTGCAGACAGAAAAAACGGTGCAGAAGAACAAAAATAAAGAAGAAAGTAAACCCAATCAGAAAGTAATCAACCCCAGGGGACATTACTGAGGATTTCTGACCTACTGTAGCGACTTACAGAAAAAGTCCCACACAGTGTGTTTTGCTTGGTAATCATAGAGAAACTAACAAGAAAAGACAGACATTATATAATCTACTGTATCTTCCTTCCCTGAATTTCAACTGATGAGCTAATAGCCTTCAACAAAGCTAGCATGCGCTATGTTACCAGTGCAGGAAGTACAAACACCTTCACGTGTAACCAAACATCCTCAAAACAACTTCTCTATTTTTCCTCACAGCAATATGTAAGCTATTGACTTTCAAAATGGTGATATTTCCAGAGCCCTTTTTATCTGCTGATCGTTTTCCCCCTTTCTTCACGCGTTGTTCGTGTGCGGTATCGAGACCGAGTGTGAGCGTGTAGAACGTGAGGCGGGCTGCATGCTGAACGATAGGCCCAGAGCACATGGCTCGGGGGAGAGCTTATGGAGGAGCATTACCCTGCCTAGTGTGTGGGCTGGGAGGCCTTTGTTGTAGATTACCGTCCCATGAGAACCCGGTGCAACAACTAGCCGGGGGAAGCAGGTGGGGGCGGGGGACTGTGTGGAGAGAGACAGGAGCTTCACCCGAGGAATGCATAACCCCACCACCCCCACGCACGCCCTTGGGCGTGTGCACGCACATGCACAAACCACCTCAGTCACAAGAAGAAACGAAACATACAGTGCTACCATAAACCACTAAAAGCAGGAGGAATAAACCAAAACGGGTTTTATTGAAACAATACACTGTCCTCCTCACAACAAAATCAGGGAAGGGTGTGTGCGGGCAACTACAGGTTACTGAGGCAACTACAGAATTCCCAGCCAGATATTCTTCCCTGATGAAAGATCAATGCTTGGAATTCCGTAGGATTTGGCCCCGCTTAAAGTTGCGCTGGCGGAAAGTCTATTTATATGAAGAGCAAAACATTGGATTTTGAGAAGGCTTCGAGTTCATAAAAAAGTAAATTCCTATAGTGTGCTTTGTGTCGAATAAGTGATCCCCATTTCATATTCCTAGTGAAATGTAAGGAATATTGCTGGTTGATGTTGATAAGTCGTGACCCATAACACGCTGTAGGTTTTCCACATTTGGTTGAATGGAATGCTTCATAATTCCTATGGAGAGAACATGTCCACATTGCCCGCCATAAGATCTGCCCTTCAGTAGCTGCTTATTTTGTTCACTAGTTTCTTAGTGCTTGGAAGCACATAACTGTGCACCAACACATAGAAACCACAGATACAGATGCAGTTACATGATGTTCTAGACAACTGAATTGAATTAAACTGAATTACTTTATTCTCCCAGTATGTTCTTAACTTCCGGCAGGTGGAAATTATGAAGATATACACAAATAAATGAACAGCAACGTACAATGATACCAAGGCTTACAGGATAAATAGACAAGTTCATGTAAGTCACAGACAACAGAGCAGTTTTACATTCAAGATCAATGTTGGACACATACGTTTTCAAGAGGAGCAGGTGGCTTGGAATCATCGTGTAGTGGGAGAGTGTGTTGAACACAGATATACCCAGAATATGAAACGCAAGCCCTCCTTAGAGAGCACTTCATCTCACCCTTTCTCTATCTATCATCTCATTACGCATGGGAGGTTATTCCTTCAGAATGAAGTCACTGTGGTGGTTTTCATTCTAGCCTATTACTAAGGAATCACAGGGGTGAGGTCCTGATCACTTGCTTGTTAGCTCTGTCTCTAGGTATCTCATTCTACCACTTACTGCCGCAGCCCAGGCAGATCCCACGCTTAGAGCTGAGTTGGAATGCAAGCACCACCTAGGGGTAGCCACCAAGAACTGTCTGGGTCCCAGAAATGTGGTCCAACACACTCCACGAGGACCAGAGCATGCTTTTCCTCTCACATTCATTCTCTTCCCAGCTACAGTTACCACTGCTGTGGAAATAGAAGCTGATGTAGCTGTGCTCTTCATGTGAACCAAATAGGTTGTTTGATAAGCAATGAGCAGGATCATTTGATGCAAATAACAGGTAAATATTGCTATGATAATAATACATATTTTATAACAACAGACTTTCATGATGTTTACATTCAGATTCCAGTAACCAAGATTCATATGGAATCCCATTCTGGAAGTAAACACCCCATTCTTAATTCCAACTACTAATTAGAAGGTTTGCTAGCATGAACCCATTTACAGTACCCTTTAAAAGGAGGGTCAAAGGCCTGCAAAGCTAGTTAAATGCAAGGGCTGTGTCTAAAACTACACCCTAAAGACATGTTGTGATATTGATAACAAACGCGTATCTTTTTTACCACATTTAGACTTACATAGTTAATCATAACTTGAATTAGCAAATCAGTTAATGGATCTATTTCTGTACAAATGTAAAAAAGACCATACTGTGGTGATCTCTATTTTGAGACCCAATGTTGAGAAAATAAGCACCATTAAGTTTCCATTGTGCACGTGTAGCATTCATTACGGGCACTCTTGTGTCCCTTTCTGATAAGAACACAACATGTAACACCCCATCTTTGTCTCAGGGTGTGTCACAACAGAAAATGACAGCGCATGTTGTCCTCATGCTGCTCCTGGCATGTACGGTATGGCAACTTCATAATGAACATTTGAAAAGCACTTTGTGAAAGCCGTGACTGCAGCTCTACTGAGATCTGTGGCGCCACATGTCATTCAAATTAATGTCGATGACAGGATCTGCAGCTGAGCATTTGACATTAAAGCGTGATTTCTTTGTCAAATATCAGATAGAAGAATTCTATTTGGGTATATTGTAATCATAGTCCCCCCATTGTTCAGTTAGTAGACCGTGGCACTTGTTATGGGAGGGGACCGGTAAAAGAGAAGAAAAGTGCTTACTACTGTATATTGCTCAGGATAAGAACATCAGGAAAATGTATCAATAATTAAATATTTCTTAAATGCGGTTGGTGAAGATGTAACTTCTTTACAACCATTTGAACCAAGTTTGGTGTGTTATTAAGGAAGCTCTGACAAGAAAATGTGCATAAAATGAAATTATGTGACTCGTGCCTGAACACATCAAACCTATAAATGGGGAACACTGTACAAAAAGGGTGGTAATTGCAAAATGTTGTTACCAAAATGTATACAAATGCCATCAATGATTTAAAATCCATTCTTAACCTTATATTTAAAAAATGATTACAGAGGGATCAGTATTTTGCAAACCTCTTCTTAGTTATTGAAAACAATGTAATTGAAAACGTAAATTGTAGAGGAAGAACATCACTATAAGGTGTATGTGGATGTATTCACATGTGTTTGCGTGTAGCGCCTCTGAGCATGTTCTTTTAATTGTAGAATGAATTATAGAATATGAAAATATATTGCAAAATGAATTACTTCCAAAATATCCCGACTTTAGCAATAGGAATTGTCTGAAATGTAAATCATGTCATGTGGAGTGACTTTTTAGGTAAATGTTCACCAATGAACATTTAATTCCTTCTGGTAAATATGTAGCATACCACCAATGTACCTACTGAAATATGTAGACTCCCACAAACCCTGCTATTCTGTCTCCTCAAAATCTGATTTGAACCTTAACCCTAACAAGAACCCCACTGCTATCCATATGCCTAAGCCTGTGGATTTGGATGTGTGCTTTGGGTTGTTGTTGTCTTGAATGGTGAACTTCCTCTTCATCTTGAGCTTTCTAATGGACACCTGAAGGTTTTGTGCCAAAATTGCTTGGTATTTGGAACTGTTCATAATTCCCTCCACCCTGACTAAGGCCCTGGTTTCAGCTGAAGAAAAACAGCCCCAAAGCATGATGCTGTCACCACCATGCTTCATTGTGGCTATGGTGTTTTTTGGGTGACGCGCAGTGTTGTTTTTGCACCAAACATACCTATTGGAATCATGGCCAAAAAGTTCAACCTTGGTTTCATCAGACCATAACACATTTTCCCACATGCTTTTGGGAGACATGATGTATGTTTTTGCAAACTTCGAATGGGCTTGGATGTTTTTCTTTGTAAGAAAAGTCTTCCGTCTTGCCATCCTACCCCATAGCCCATTTGTATGAAGAATACGGGAGATTGTTGTCACATGTAGCACACAGACAGTACTTGCCAGACATTCCTGCAGCTCCTTTAATGTTGCTGTAGGCCTCTTGGAAGCCTCCCTGACCAATTTTCTTCTCATCGTTTCATACATTTTGGAGGGACGTCCAGTTCTTGTTCATGTCTCTGTTGTGCCATATTTTCTCCACTTGATGATGACTGTCTTCATTGTGTTCCAGGGTATATTATATGCTTAGGAAATTATATTGTACACATCTCCTGACTGATATCTTTCAACTATGAGATCCTTCTGATGCTCTCTGCGGACCACAGCTTTTGCTCTGAGATGCAACTAAGAAAATGTCAGGAAAATCCTACAAGAACAGCTGAACTTTTTGTGACTAATCAGAGTCACTTTAAATATGGCAGGTGTGTAATTATTTCTATCTAACATGTGTTTGAATGTGATTGGTTAATTCAGCCGCATCCCCAGGTATAAGAGGATGTGTACACTTAAGCAACCAGTTTGTTGTAAGGTTTTTATTTCTAAATGTTTCCCACTCGTAGATTTCAGACATTACAGGTCACATTAAAAGTGGAAAAAGTTCTGATATTCTTTGTCTCCTTCTTTAACATCACAAAAACCTGACATTTAAACAGGGGTGTGTAGACTTTTTATATCCACTGTATTTGATTTATTTTGAATGCACTTGGGAGTTATCCTTCTCACATATATTGCCAACACCTGTGTTTACATGCAACATATTAGAGAGAAGTTGCCTCCTAGGACACTACAAATATAGTGTTTATTTTTTGTTCACAGTTTGAGTTTGTTGACTGTAGCACACTAGACATTTAGTTGAAATGTTTTTTTCACTGTATGAGTCCGCAGATGATCAAAACAAAGTATCTTCTTAACCATACAATGAAGTGTTTTCCCAAATGCAAGTAAGTTATGCATGTTTTTTGACACAATGGAGTGAAAGAAAGCTGTGGCACGTCAACCACCCAACTAAAGTTTGCCACTATTGTCCTTCCCTTGCTGGGAGGAGATTAGTTCAGCCTGTGTGAACCCAAAACATCCAGCTGTCACACAGTCCCAGTATGCTGGTGAGAAACTGTGGAAATAGTTGTTTTCACTTTCAATATAGTCAAATTGTAGATATTCATATTGCCATTAAAATGCTAGGTGATTCACATAATTGTATAGGAACCTTCAGAACCAACTAAACAAGATACATGGATTGTAGAATCAGTCCTCTGTGTGACGGAATATTCAGTATTGCGTATCGAGGTACAGGGGAGACCAAGTGACCTTGAAAATCTAGAAGAGGAAAAAGAACAGGGGTGGGGTTGGAATTCCTACCCTGCCTCTGGGACATTAGACCGGGACACTCTGGGTGTATACAGCACCACAGTCTCAGCGTAACCCCAAAACAGAACCTCTTATAATAAGCCTGGGGCAGTGCTTGACCCGTTCATGGTGCTATCTGTCAAAGTAGGATCTACCGAGTTTCATAACTGTATTCGCTTGACCAGGAGCCTCCCAAAGTTACCATTTGAATACCAGAGGTTCATACTCATTCAAGCTGTCTGACCTGTTCAGTTGCACGAGGATTACCTTTGTAGGTGAGTCGAACAAGAACATGTCATGGAAGTGCTGACAGACACCTTTAACATGTTACCGAGGTAAATAATATGAGGATTAGACCTAGTGCTCTTAAGAGACTGAGCGTGTTTCTGCTTCAGGGAGAAAATAGAAAGGATGGATACATACACTCCCCAAAGTAAACCATTTGTCCCTCTGGAGAAAACAGAGCATTGTTGTTAGACCATTTGACAACCATGTGTCAAGTCATTTTTCATTTGCCGCTGTTAACAACGGCTCGCCATTGGGTAAAGAAAGATTCTGCATATACATCTGGATTCTTAAAGGGGGCACACATATGCATTGACAAAATGACGCTAACTTGTTTCGCTCTTCAGCAAGATTAGTATTTTGTTACACTGAATAAGAGCTCAAAAACCGAGACGCAGTCCATTTTCTTCTCATATATTCTTTTGGCCCCTGATATGATAACGTGTAAAAGCATGTCACGCTGAAGCCAGTTATATAACTGCATTGTTAATAATGGCAACTATAATAACAGACTCCGTAGGTAAACACAGGTTCCACCTCTACTGTGTCTGCTTGAAGTTCCTTCATCCACCCCTGTTTGAACAGTGGAGGGCAGGTGACTTATCTCCTCAATATTTGTGAATGAAGGAGGTAGTCCGATACGGGGAGGGAGCCATTCATGCATTCCTGGCTCGCAGAGTAACCTAAGCCCTGTGGAAAGAGGGGGGCCTTCAGCAGTTTCAACTGCGGACAATGAAATGAGATCCGTCAACCCCCCCCATGACAAACACACCCTATCAAACATCATCATATATTTGCCTTCAATCACAATCAAATACCAATTGGCAGATGTGTGAAATTAGAACTTAGTGAACGAACTGCTCATTGAGTGAATCAAAAGGGCTTAGTTGGCAGAGTGTCAAATCCTTTCATTATGCTATGCAGACATGAGGAACAGAGAGGGGAACACATCCTTATCACACTCAGCACAATCCAGCCCCTATCTTGAACATTGTTTTATCATTTACATCCACAGGTCAGTATATCACCTTCTGCTTCCTGAGGAAGTACCAACAGTAGGTTAAGTGGCTGACAAGCACAATGATAATGGCTAGTTTTTTTCTATACTGCCCAATGGCGGCTGCCTGAGCAACTGCTTTTCCTAGAAGTTGTCGATATGCTTCTTTGGCAGAAAAGCCACTGACAGAAGTGAGGGGCTGACTTTGACGTGAACGTCGGCCTGTGCGCAGCTGATATAACTAGCCTGTCCCATTGCACAGTGGGTAACCAAACTCCATGGCCAGCTGTTGCATGATGGCTGTCCCAGTGGCTGGGGAACATTGTTCTTCACCCAGGCCCCTCTGTGGCCGATTCTTCAGCTCACGTTATAGAACTGGGGGCATGGCCCTAGCGGACCAGCTCATTCTGGCACTCCTCCCTGACCTTCCCGCATTTAACCTTTGACCCGGAAGGCCAATATTAACTCTTGGGCAATTGTCTGGGGGCTCCCGACTTCCCCGGCGCTGCCTGTGAGAACATTCCTGGGGTGGTTGCCAGGCAAGACTGGGTGTTTGAGCGTTGACCTCCAATATGTCCTGGGTTACCCTTGATCTTCTCCCCACCCCCTGTCCAAGCCACATTGCACCCCCCACCCCATAGTTAGGGCTACTGCTCTCTGTCTCTGGAGGAGGCCCACCCAGCCAGCCTGCCCTGCTATTTTGTCTCCATTCCCCTGTATCTGCCCCCATTTTCACTGATTAACACAAAACACTTGCAGCCAAAAGGTCTTGGTAGGCCTATACATGATTGCAAACACAGAGCATTCACTCCGACACTGGTTCCCTTGTTCATATGCCATATGCACACAAACAGAGAGACTAACAATAACTTCCTGTGGTATTCCTAAAACCCCTAGCAACTAGTGGTTACCTCAGATTAAGGAAACATTTGAAACCAGCCTCAATTGCAGGTACTATCCACTGCCTTTTCTCAATAAAGCTCAAATGCTCACTGACAGACAACAGAGCTTAGAGTAGAACACTTTAACGTAGCTGCCACAAATTTTATTCATTTGTATTATTGTTTTTGTTTTCTAGAAACATTGTTTTTTACATGCAGTGGAAGGCTGAACTGGGTCTCTTCCGGTCCATTGGTGTTTCAGAATGGGACGGAGTTAGGAGAATGTGCTATCGCTGCTTGCCTGTGTGGGAGGATGAAAGACCCGACGCTATCAAGACTGAGCAAAGGGCAGCTGCACCGACCAAACAAACAAAATATAGTTACACAGCCCACAGCAAAAACACGAGCACAGTTTCACTTTTAGAATGAGAGACCCTTTTGAATGACATGCAAGCGACATGTCACTTTGTTACTCTCTGCAAATAAACCTTCAGTCGATGTTGACGTGAATGTAAAGGTTGGACAGATACTATCTTACCCAACAACAAAAGTTAATATTGGCTCTATGTGTTCGCAATTTCTTTGCCATTGGTCAGAATTTATTTAGAATTCATAACAAAAATTAAATGCACAGACACAGTCATTTACAAGGCATTTAGTAATATAATGAAAAGAAAACATTTAAACTATAATACATAAAGCTCCGGAAAAATGTGAGACCACTGCACCTTTTTCTTTCCTTTCCAAAAAAGTTGAAAAGGAAAGTATTGTGTGAGGAACAGAATTGTACAATTTGTAGTTTCTTAATTTGAACACTTCTGTTCCTCACTCAAAACCTTCCTTTTCGACTATTTTGGAAAGCAAAGAAAAAGGTTGAGTGGTCATTTAATCATTTCTGGAGCTGTATGTATATACCAGAACAGTGATATTTCTCATATACAGTAATTTGCTCTTGGTGAGCACTGTTTGCTTTGGTGTTCGCTAGTCTGTGTTGGATTGTTATAGCTAGGCTGTGTTGTAGACCAATCTGTGTTGGGTTGATCTGTGTTGGGTTGTTGTAGGCTATCCTGTGTTGAGTTGCTGTAGGCTATCTTGTGTTGAGTTGTTGTAAGCCAGGCATGGGCAACTGATGGCCTGCGGGCTGAATGCCCCCACCCCCTCTTTGTGCGGCCCACAGATGTATTTAGGAAACAGTGATAGAATATATACACATGTTTAAAAGAAAATATATTTATCATGTTTGACAGTATATTTGTTGGAACTAAAATTTATGCCGGAAAAAAAACATTCATTTTTTGCCTGTTTACATATACATTTCAGGGTGTCCGAAAGCTGTTGTGATGTCTTTCTGAGAGTGTAGCTGATACTCTGCTCATATTTGAGCCATAAAACACTTATACCTAAACAATACCTATTACAAATGTTTCTTTACAAGCCAAAATATCATAGTGAAAACAGCCCAAAATTCCTGTAGCGTTCAAAGTGTTGATAATTACGTACAATACATGAACATGTATGCATGTTCTAAGTTAATCTGCAGCCCCCTGGAGACATTACATAAACTCTGTCTCCCACCACCATCCAAGTTGCTCATCCCTGTTGTAGGCTATCCTGTGTTGGGCTGTTGTAGTCTATCCTGTGTTGGGTTGTTGTCGGCTACCATTTGTTGGGTTGTTGTAAGCTAATATACATGATAGTCAAGCCCGTATTGGGTACTGTAGGCTGGATCATGTTGGGTTGACGTAGGCCCCCAGACAATTCACACAAGACAATTATAGGGCATTGCAAATTGGCTGTGAGATCCATTTTAGCTGTTGGCTTGGGACTGCATTCTCCTCCAGTGAGTGTGCATTAACAAAAACCTTATAAGGGAGCGAGAAGTGTGACAATGAAATAAATGTGTTTCAGAGGAAACAATACACACTGTGGGAGTTAGAGCTATTCTGTCAAATTATATTTAATAAAAGTCACTTCTTTTGCAGTTAAGTTTTCATTTTGAAAGTTTGTTAAGTATAGTTGTAAAATGAGCTTGCTGACTAACAGTCCAGGTTAACACCACCAAACCAAGATGCCCCATATGCCGATGTTTTCCACAGGAGACTGACTCTAGGAAAGCTTGCTATTTAGCCTTCTGGACAATAATGGCACCATCGCGTATGTTCCTGCCAGGAAAGAATTTAAACAAACTTTTTACCCTGCAAACAATGTGAACACAGGTTTCTTTACTTTGGCAAATGGTAAAGTCTAATCAACTTTCCCATTTTGTGGAATATATTTTGGAATATACTCATCATGATACATCAGACTTCTACATCAAATGGGTTATTCTCTCTCTCTGAAGTGGAGATAATTAGTAGCTAGTTAGCTTGCTTGCTAGTTTTTCACAGGGCTGAATCAGCAACAATTTAATAAGTGAATTGTCCCTGTTTGGGGGAGACAAGGGATGTTTGAACGTGTGCCTGATGTCTTGCATCTATAACCGTCAGCTGTATCTAAGCTTGCCCCTTTCTTGTTGTTCTTCTACATCTTGCCCTGTGCAGCAGGAATATTTTTTTGTTGTGAATGCATATGCAGCTAACAAGGAAAATGTGGGCAGAATCTGGGAACATAACAAGCTTACATGAATCAAACGTTTTTTACATGCATTTACACATACATCACCCCTATATATCAAATTATGTTGTGCATAGAGCGGTTCTTCTGTTGCATTTTACCATTACAGAACAAGAATCTTTGTCCCTCATTTCCAGAACAATGCGATATGACTCACAGGATCTATAGCGGTCATTAGTCAAAATGTTAATCAAAAATGCCAGTTGGGAGATGTATGTGATTTTGAAATTTGAAAACAAGTTATGTACTCAACACACAGTGTTTTTTATCAGGGCAAAGGAGAGGGCAGAGACAAATTCTGATACCCGGCTCCAGTGTGAAAGGACTGATGGGAATTTTTATCAATGGCGGGCATATCTAATTCATAGATCATTTGTAGTTTTTATGGGGAACAAAACAGGGTGGGGGCACAGATTCTATCTGGGAGGCAATGTCCCCTGATAATGTGCATAGGCTCTCACATATGTGGTTAAATAATGAGGAAATGAAATTAAAAAAAAAGTTTTTTCACAGATCTCCTGGTCTATTTTTCAAACATATATATTCTAGTTTCTCTTTCACAAATGTTTTGATATCTGATGACCCCATATGGATTGGGAACACTTTGTTTGGGAGACACTGCAGAAAAAAACAATTTCAATGGTATTATAACTCCAACGGAATCGACTGAGGAGTGCAAAATACTTTGTGAACAGTCGCTTCCCGTGTAGCTTGTGATTTGTCAATCAATGACTCTTCAACTGCGGCACATGTGAAGTCAATTATCCTCGCTTGAGTGACTTTAGAAGCATTTATGGAGGTTAGTTAATGATAACAGACCTTGACAGACTGATACGAGGGGTGGCCTTGGACACGTTGTGTCTCACATTGGAAACTTTGTGAGAAATCTGTTGAAACTGAAAGTCGGTTCCCAGTGGTCACTGTGAGTGATTGATTATGTGGATACATTGTTCACCTTTGACATAGAAAAATCATTTATGTTTATAGATAATGAACCCAATATGTGCACTGTTTATCTAATTAATTGAAGCAATATTCCATTTTAAAACTAAATTATTACAATACAGTTACATGTTCTGTACCCTAGTAGCCATAACTAATAATTCCTTTTGTTGTTTTTCTAAGGTGACACCAACTAGCCTTGAAGGTCTGTTGAACCAGAAACAAACAACAGTGAGTAACTAATTTTGTTATTGGCCATATTATTCGCTAACGTTTTACGTTATGACTAAGCCAGCAAGTGGAGCCGCAATGACCGCTGCCTTGTCAGGGTATGTGTTAATTCACGATTGCTGTCTGACTTACTGTAGGATATGAGAAACCTCTAACCTACTTTCATTCAAAAAGTATCAAGGATTGATGCAAGTTCATGGGCTCCCAGAGTGTCCTGTGACGTCCCCCTGGTCATTAACATCGTGTACTGGAAGTGTTACAATGGACTTGCACTTACAGGCTCAAGTGCCATGGGTTTCCATGACAGCACAGTCAACATGGCACTGATCAAAGGGGAACGACCGGCTGGCTGTCTGAGGGGGCACTACAACATCATCGCCCTCCTGGCCTTCGGTGGTTCTGACCCAATACATTCATAAGGAGAATGTGAGTCAGCAGGTTTCAGTTCAAGGGGCTGGATAGCTTGTGTAGTTAACCTCCGGACAATGAGTGGTCGAACACAGGCTCTGATCACAAGGCTACAGGGCAGTCAACAAGGACACATGTCCCCCGTCAATGAACTTACAAGTATACATAAGTATGCAACAAATACAACTCTTTTTGAGCTTGTTAATATTGTAATTAATTAATTATAATATTTAAATATGTAGTTGTTAGGGGTGTAGGTCGGTTTATAGGTTATGATTGTTATTCCGTTATACTAAACGTAATAAGAAATCAAGTCATCCATATTGAAATGAATGAATGTATCGAAGAGTAGTAAAGGAAATTGGACAAAAAACCCATTGAGAAAGAGGGGAGTGTGAAGTGGAGCGATAGGGAGCCAGAAATAGGCGTGGCCGATTAAAGAACAGTGGGCTCCCACGGCTCGGGAGCGAAAAAGCTCTGCCAGTGTTTGTTCAGCCTGGAATTCGCTGGCCAGGTGAGAAAAACCCAGCATGGACCCACGTGTGAGGGCAGTGGAGTTTGCCACGAGGAGGCCGCAAGAAAGACATTCCAGTGGTCAATGATTGAAAAACCAGTGGCGACTGTGGTTTCACCGCCGCTCACAGTCCAAGCCACGGCCCCAATATTGTTTCACAGGGGCTCCAAATGTCTACCTGTCTTACTGTTTGCTTTATACATTTTGGATGAGTTGATGTGATCCAATGAAGAGTCTTCATAAAACACTTCACAAAGACTCCATTGTTCTCCTCCAATGATTATTACATGTTTTTCATTGTGAAAGGTTGAAAATTAACCTTGGGGAGGTGAAGCGAGAGGCTGGCTGAACGATGGGCAAAGTCAAGTTTTGTTTTGGTGAACATGTTGATTTCTATTGGCTGATAAGTACTTAAGGAAAACAAAATGGCAAGGGTCTTTGGATTGTTGTCATGGTTAATGAGAGACGGGGGCTTGATGTCGTTTGGCTTACACGTGCCCAAAAAGGCATACGTTCATGAATGCCGTTCAATATTAATGTAGGTACGTCAGATCCAAAAGCATAAGGTCTTCGTGGGTGTAAAGACCCAAACTGTAGCCATTTGGATGTGATGTGGATTGAGCTGGTTTTGCCTCAGTCTGGGGACAGACATATTACACAGCGCGCGAGGTAACACCTCAGGCAGCTTTTTCACGGCCAGCGGGAGTCAGACATGGGAACTAGTGCCAATGTATCACACTGAGAGGAAACTCTGCTTTCATGTAACAGCCCACAGACAACATTGTCTAATTAAAACCAGATACAGGTACTGAGAAAAAAAGGCACAATTCTGCAGTCAAGGTCACATCCTGTTTTCCAACAGCCCAGAGTGCAGCTGCTGGCAGGGCAAGAAGAGGTGTCTTTGCAGTGGAACGTTTAGAGATAAGGTGAGCAGAGAGACTGAAAGTCTGGTACCGTCAGCTATCAACCCACTACACCCTTCGTGCTTGACGATCTCGACCTCACAACCGGTCCCTGTTAACGTTGTGAGTGAAACAGCCGGCATTTTAATTCTGCACAATCAGTGGGGCCACTCGTTTCATGTGAGCCCGTTTCGGATAGCGAACACGTACAGGTAACGCGATGGATCATCAGGCGGCGATGAAAGTGCGGCAATGTTTCACTTTTCGTCTCACTGAAGGACCAAGGGAACCGCAGTCTGTCTGAGGCGCGGTCAACTTGAGACAAGCTAGTGCTGTTGGGATTTAGTGACCCTGATCCAGTAGGGACAACAGGGCCAGGGTGTAGAACGGGTGGGTTTTAGTGAACCTGATCCAGTAGGGACAACAGGGCCAGGGTGTAGAGCGTGTGGGTTTTAGTGACCCTGATCCGGTAGGGACAACAGGGCTAGGGTGTAGAGCGTGTGGGTTTTAGTGACCCTGATCCGGTATGGACAACAGGGCCAGGGTGTAGAGCGGGTGGGGGCGTTGTTTGAGGGAAACAGGCCTGATTTGATCTCCAGATGGTGCACTGAAACAGTACTGCACTGCAACCTCGCTCTACGCTCAAGTAGTATCAGGGAAATCTGACAGTTAAGGTGTGTGAGGATAGGATATGAGGTATTGAGAGGGGCTGTGTTAGAGACTTTTACATGGATCCTTTCCTTAATGTATTCTTGATCAGAATTTAAAATCTTTTTGAAGAAAATGTTTACAAGACATTTAATCACTCTATATTTCTGTATTTTCATTACTTTGTCCAGTGAGATTAATTAGCACAGCAAAAAAGGTACTAAACAATATTATATAACCGTAAGCACAGCACAAGTGCCCTTTGGCTGTTGAATGTTTTGTCAAGGTGTTTCACTTCATATGTGGGATCATTGTCTAGCCACTGTGCTTCTTACCCTGCCTAGGACCTTGTTTGCTAAAGACACTTCTCTTGTTGGTGCTTCCCTAAAAGAGCACAGGTGGCCAACGTCTGAAAGAGGGAAGTCATTCAGTTTTATACAACGGTATAAGCCATCAACAGGACATTATCATCCACTCTTTCAACAACGCTCTTCTTTTTTATAGAAGGGAGTTTTCATGATTAAACACCTGCACCATCTCCCATTCACAAAAAAGTTGGTTTATCTTGGGCGTGTTGCTGCTATTTGGAAACACAGGCTATACATAAGCCAAGTCAACAAAGATACACTTCTTTGTATTAACATTTACAACCACAGCAATAAATGGCTTCTTCACAACTTCCTGTTTAGCTTCCCATCGTGTTACTTGTACAGTTAATGAAAATGAATTACCCTTCATGAAACAAAAAAGCAGTGTAAAGAACTCATTTGTTTGCATAGTGTAGCAGGTTCCCATAAAAAGGGGCTTTCGAACCTAATGCTCAACTGGTGCTCCCAGGTCAACATTTCACATTATCGGTGCTAGTGCCTATCATTTATGCTGACATGGAGAACCAGGTACAAGTTCACACAGTTACATGTACAACCAGGGAATGTAAAGCAGCTCATGAAATGGTTGTCCTCCCGGCGGTCCGTGGAAAGGACGAGAGGACATTTAAAAGAGAGATTTCCCGCTTCCCCCCGGGACAATTAGAACTGCCATTACAATTTCCAGTGCCGCGTTAGGGCAAATTACTTCTGGCCTGCTGATTGCAATCACCAGATATAGAAGGACTCATGAGTGGCACTTCCTGTTGAGAACCTCTCATACTGTCACCCGCACGCTGTATAAATGGTCAGTTATTGTAATCGTACAAGGAGGACGCGCGTCCTCTCCTCCTTTGTGGAGTGTGGCCCATTCCCCCCCATCTGTCCTTCAGTGTGCATGTTCGGGTGCATGTGGATGACCCATTTGATTGCTGCTTGGTGCATCTGTGGACGATGAGGCGGACGTTGATGATATTTATCAACAATGGCCATCGGTACAGCCTGCCAAAAAGGACAGCTTTCAAAATGCTTGCTGCCTGGGTGTGGTCAGGGTCTTTGTGTCCAACTGAGTGAAGGATGAAGTTATCTACACTAAGCACCTCACGTAACTAACCCCAAAATCGGAGTAACGTGCACATAGCGCATATTACCGACAAAATGTAACTACAACCTGCATGAATGTGATAGTGGAGGTGAAACACCCCTTTTCAATAACACTTTGTGACCTCTAGGGGAAATGCTTGAACCTCTGTTTCATTTATACTCCTTGAAATAGCTGCCAAAATAGTGGGATTAAAAGCATGGAGATCTCTCCGTTGACCAGAAACAAAGGAACAGATTCTTGTGATTTAGCTCTCCACACAGCTCGTGGTTCGGAGAGGGCAAGGAATCATTCCTCACCTGTAAACCTGATCCTACAGGAATGTTACCGTGTGACCGGATGTATCCGTAGCCTTGGGAACCTGTCCCAGCGCCCTGCTGAAGCCCCCACAAGGAATCCTCATCCCATTCAACCTCCACATCTCTCCATACTAACAGTTCTTTAGTACGAAGGAGAGATTTAACGTTGAAAGGGAACATACAAATAAAAAAGGTTAAATGGTTTTAAAACAGGTGTAGCCTATAGAATTTGCATGATGACAGTCCATGTATGAAAGCTTTTTTTCATCACGCTTACAAATAATTCACCAGAAAAAAAACAACTGTTGATTCAACGTACAATTATAAGGAGACCGATTTGCCAAATAAAAACATTTGTTAGAACATTTGGCTGAGAAAACTCCTTTTGCAGCTGGTCGCTTATTGTGCATTGGAAGAAAAATGCATACATTTTTTTCTTTACATGCCTTGGACTAATGAGGTCCCCCCTGGAAAAGTGTCTGAGCATGACGGCATGGATATCACCCTGCTGTCACAGGGCGCTTACTCCCAACTAATTGAAGTGATTCAGAGTTGGGGAGGATGTTGTTTCGTGATGTGACTAACGTGACGAAAGCGTGTCTCTCATTACCGCCGCAGCGCCTGCCAAGCATCTGCTCCACTACACAACAAGCCTGGCTCTCTTTCCGGAGTTTTCCGGCTGATTTTGTTACTCGTATTCCGAAATCTGTTTGGCCAATCTCGTCCCGTTGACCTTTGGCACACCGGGCCCTATCCTGTCTCCGTCCCCTCCATGGAAGTGATGGGGGTCTTCTCTCCAGCCGGCTTGGTGCCTGTGGCATCTTCTCCTCTCTCCCATCTGTTACCAGTGGGTGCAAGCGCCACACTCCAGTCCCCTGCAAGCCATGCCAGAACCTCGCGGCCATTCATGGACACCAGCTTTGATTCCCTTTGTTGCCACTGACTGTACTGAGGGGGGCCGACATTTGTTCCGACATAAAAGAGGTCCTTGTATCTTCACTGAAGGGTGGAGCCGTGGCAGTGGAGAGGTGAGGGGGAGGGTCAACGTTAGTTTTGTGCCTGTTTACCAGCTCTTGACATTCGAGAGTGATATCTTTGTTGTTTTTTTTGTTGTTTTTTGTTGTCGTTTTTTTTGTTGCCGCTACTTTACGAAGGCCACTCCTCTGCTGAGCTCAACCTCCTTGGGACAGTTCCCAGGCGACATGCGGAGAGAACTGAGCTGACACAGCAGATGACAAGATAACTCACACTTATTCTGTTATCGTTGACAGTAATTGCCATCAACAGACAAAACAAAAAAGGTGGGATGGGGGCAAATGGGGATCCTTGGGAAGGCCTGGTTGTTTGGATTTCACATGGTTTCACACTAACTGTTGGAAGACAAACGTAATTAGGCAAGAAACAAAGGCTGACAAATGCTTTATAATAGAAAATGTGATGCCCCGTGCTCATTCATCCCACTTCACGGTCATTTAACTGACAGCGCAGAAGCATAAATAGAAACTATCCAGTTTGGGCTTTTTTTATGTCTACCTCTATTACCACATGCATTCACAAGTATTTCCACCACCATTGATGGCGAAAAAACATGTCCTGACTGGTATAATCTCCAACTCCTACAACCAAACGTTGGATTATCTATGCTGTGCGTTTGAACCGGTTGTTCTGAGACAAGAGATATTGCCAAATGGAAAAAACGGAAAGCAGGTTGAACAAACATTCATCCGGGTCAGAAGCTCTGAGTCAATGAGACAGAGACCCAGGTCCAGACAGGGTCGTTGTGATGCTACTGTACCCTTCCCGTTTAGTGTTCCCATTCGTGTTCCACCCAAGGTCGCGAACCACAACCACCCCTGTCGTTGCGACAGAGACGCGTGGACAAATACAGAATAACCATGGGCGGCCTCGCCACAGCCGTTTTTTGTGCTGACCGGCAGACCAAGCAACAACACAAAGACAGCTGACTAATGTACAGTCCGAACCAGCCTCACGCAAGCGCAACCATTTTTGTGGGGTACAGCTGTGAACTTAACAGCGGGGGGCGGGGTCAAAGGCCGTTGTAAGAGCGACTAATGAGTTTTATACAGAAAGGGAGAACGAGGTCACAGAACCGCGGGGAGACAGTGGCCTCCCGTCGATGGAGAATATGGTCGGCTGGTCCACGAGCAGCGACGCCTAAAGTGGGACACGCTCTTCTCTCTTCCCACACGCTGACCCGCATATTTGCTTGGGAGGAAACTCGGCGAGCATCCCATGGGGCCGCTACCGGTGGCGCAGTGTCAGAGCTGCGGGTTCATATAGTCATTTAATCATGCATATTTAATTGGTACAATGTACTGTACAGGGATGGACTGTTCGCTTGCTTTGTTATTTATGATATTGTGTACATTAGAGGCTGTGTTGGTGAACTGTAAATGGAAACTGATTTGCTGTGCATCAATCATTCACCGATGCACACATATCTGTTGGTGACAAATGGCTGTTTGCTGAACAAGATGATAAGGTCTCCGTGTTGCTGTGTTGGTAAAGCACGGGCCTTGCCAAGGCAGGTTGGTCACTTTCATTCACTTTGAAAAAGGATGGGAATGCATCCCTTACTACTGTGTATCGCGTTGCATGACGGCATCTGCTAAATAACTTGAATGTAAAAGTTCACAATACGAATGGTGAACAGCCCTCTTCAGACACAACTATAAAGAGAGAACAGCCATTTGGAGAACAGCAGTATTTTCATTAAATCCATAAAACCTGCAGGCAGCGACAACGTGCGGGTGTATCCCTTTTATTCCACGCACCTGGCTGGGAGTTGATACAGGTGTGCGGCTAGATATTTTGTTAATAGTGTAAAGTAACATACATTCTTTAGGTGCACATCAACAAGTCGGTGAGTCGCTCACTGGGAGTTTCAGAGGCATGATGTCAATAGACAGTCCTGTGCCTTCAGCAAAACAAAAACCTTTGATGCTTCAGCTTGTGTTTCCAGCAAGCCGTAATTCTCTTTCATTTTCCTTACTTTAAACATGTTCCTGCAAATTTGCCTCACAAATGTATATGATATTTGTAACAGGCCAGCACGGAACAGTCTGGCAAGCAGTTGCGTTGCCTTGCCTTCAAAAAACATGAAATGATGGCGGCTCGAGCTAATAATCGCGTTATTCGTTACACATTTGAGGTTTGTCCGATCACAAGCATCTTAACTCATTAAACCGACTGATTGAATTAAAGACATGCATTCGGGACATCCATCTCTGCCTTTCTTTCCCGCTCACACTGCAGCGTGTCTCAAACGGCACACACCTGCCCTGCATGGACCCCGTGTCTGTCCAGACTGCCTTGGGGGGATCAAAGTTGAGGCCCCTCTAGCTACCATCACTACGGCGTAACAAGCCAAGTGAGCAAAGTGATAGTGGCTGGGGCCATTGTCTCTCGGTACTGTCCCAGAGACAAAAGGAGCACCTGCCCGCCAGATCATTCCCAGCGCCTCCACGAGTCCATCCGTGCCCCCCGTCCCCTCAGCCCTGCCATGCGCCCGGCACAAGGCCTCCGTTGTTACGGCGGCCCACCCCCTCCTCTTTCCTCTAATTTGGTGAGGGGCATGGGGGGGAGGTAGGTGCACAGCACACCCCGGGGCCAGTTTGGCGGGAGAGTATGGTGCCAGGCATGTTAGATTTACATCTGCTCAGCCGCATGTCCGCCTCAGAGACGTGACCCCCTCCCCAAACCCCCACCCCAGGTCGGCAAAAACCCAAGCACATGCTCATCCTTCCGCAATGAGCCGACGGGCAGCATCTTGTCCGTGTGCGGACCAGGTTCACGCCTGCGCAACTTCTCCTGAGTCAGCATCGGCGAAGGGTGTCAAGTGCAGGTGTGGTTGTCCCCTGGACGATGCCAAGTATTTCAGCGTGGACAGATGGACGTGTGTTGGGAGGATCGAGTAAGCAGAGGAAGCTAGAAACACCGGCTACACATCTGACCGTCAGTGCGTGCCACATCAGTAGCTCGGAGTTGGTTAGGACTTGAATGTGGACTTGTTGGTTCCTTCAGGAGGACGACTCCCATGGGTTCAGATCGTGAAATTAGAATTCCCTCGATTGCGCATTAGACACATTATGTTCTTCAAGAACAAAATAATGCAGATCAATCTTTACAGCTGTGGGAAAGAATCACTAACTTAAGGACTTGCTACCTTGCTACCAGTAATCATACCTCACTTATACAAAATACTTGTCCTGCCCCGTGCAAAATGGCTTCCCATTCCACTGTAATCTAGGCATGCGCATTGTGGCATTCTACACTGAACAAGGAGAATAATGCTTGGAAATGGTTTGGGGGTTGGGGCTCAATTCCGTTTCAATTATTGTCTTTTCAGAATATTAACAAAATTAACATTAAATTGAAACACGTCCATGAGTGAGAAATGATCAGAGACAATTGGAGGTCAGTGTACTCTTTGAATTGACTGCAACTGACTGCAGTAAGCTGTGCGTGTAACTGCCAGTACACAGGATTTTGATGTAGTGCAATGTCCCTGGTCGGCTCAGTTTGCCTGTTTATATTTCTGATGGTTCCAGTGGGATTCCCTGTGTCCTGTGATGACATCAGTGGCAGGAACATCCAGAACAGTGGAGCCACACATAGCAGATAAGAGTCCGGACAGAGGAGCCGGGAATGGGACTCATAGGTCACTCAGCTCCCACATAGGTGGGTCAGGTACACATATCTGTGACGACTGGATTTAAACTTACACAACGCTGGCCTTGCTCTGACATACACACAGGTTAAGGGGGCGGCCTGGTCCGAGCGGTGCTGGGTGCCTGGTCCCAGGTTAGAGGGGGCAGCCTGGACCGAGCGGTGCTGGGTGCCTGGTCCCAGGTTAGAGGGGGCGGCCTGGACCGAGCGGTGCTGGGTGCCTGGTCCCAGGTTAGAGGGGGCAGCCTGGACCGAGCGGTGCTGGGTGCCCGGTCCTAGGTTAGAGGGGGCGGCCTGGACCGAGCGGTGCTGGTTGCCTGGTCCTAGGTTAGAGGGGGCGGCCTGGACCGAGCGGTGCTGGCTGCCTGGTCCTAGGTTAGAGGGTGGGCGGCCTGGACCGAGCGGTGCTGGCTGCCTGGTCGTAGGTTAGAGGGGGCGGCCTGGACCGAGCGGTGCTGGCTGCCTGGTCCTAGGTTAGAGGGGGCGGCCTGGACCGAGCGGTGCTGGCTGCCTGGTCCTAGGTTAGAGGGTGGGCGGCCTGGACCGAGCGGTGCTGGCTGCCTGGTCCTAGGTTAGAGGGTGGGCGGCCTGGACCGAGCGGTGCTGGCTGCCTGGTCCCAGGTTAGAGGGGGCGGCCTGTTCTGAGCTGGCTGCCTTAGCATTGCCTGTTTGTTTTGGCAAGCTAACAGAGAGAAAATACAAAGCAGCCGTCACTTTGTTGAACTATCCAACTCTGGTTGAAGAAAATCAGTTGATTCTGGTGTGTTGTACTCAAAGCCAGTGTTTCTGGATGAAAGGTAAAACTTGAATAAATAACAAAATGTTGACAATGATGACTTCTTTACATAAATGTACAGCATGTGTGTGAATTACGTTTTCATAAGTCATAATTGTATTAACTGAAATGTGTGGTCTATTGTGGCACAGTGATCTAAGCCCCTGTCTCCTGTGCACATGTACTGCTGCAGCAATACTCTCCTTTATTTCAACCCACTTGTCTGTCAAATAAAGCAAAAAATACTAACAAAAACAAGAATACAAACTAGACATGTTTTGAATTTTGTACATTGGCGCATTGCCAATGTACGGCAGTAAATCCTCATAACGCAAGCAGCCTTTATTTGCAGATCATTCAGCTTTTATTCAAAGTTCCTAAGGGGAATGAGTGCCACCTATTGGTTGAATGCAGAACTAGCGCCTCTGCACATAAAAGACGCAGCAGCAGGATCCTCACAGCGAACATGTCTATGTAGAAGGGTTCATTGTGCCCCTAACAAGGTCTCCACGATACAGCTTTTTTTCTTTCAGTTTGCGGCATTTCAACAAAACAAAATGCTAACACCACATGCGAGTCCACGGAGGGAACAGCAGAAAAGACAAAATGTTCTTTCACAAGAGGGAGTTCCTGAACACATAAATCCCAGGCCGGCTCTCTTTTGATAAGACCTGAATTCACCGCCGATCATGTAACACTACAAAAGCCAGCGCAACCTCCGCCCCTGAACAGCACCGGGTGAAAAACACGAGGCCATACAACACATCTGAGACCGGGCCAAAACGAATGGCGTCTTGAGATGCTACCACATTCAAGTCACCCTAATGCAAGTGGACAGGCGATCTCTCTGCCATAGTCTGCAGGCATAATTGCGTATTCACAAAATGCAAGCATCTTAAATGTTTGTGCAAAAGGAACTAAAGCTTTTAAACCTCAAAATAGGGCAAGGGGAGATGCTAAAGGAAGTGACCACAAGTAAATTACAACTTATGTTCTTTGCTAAGTAAAGGAGTGCTAAACTCATTCTAAATAAATACGCCAGTTAAACCCTACGGTCAAACTGAAAGGAAAAAGCAATGAGCAGCCCATATTTACAATGTCCTAAGTAATATGTGGGTCTTTTTTCCAGAGAGAAAGCATATTAACAAACATGGAACTGGGCTAGTAGTTTTGAACATGTTGGAGAACTTTTACATCCACTACAATATTTTTCAAGCACACCACCAATAGTAATTGCTTGTTAAACATTTGGAAGATCACACAAGAAGACACAGCTATTCATTAGTTGTATTTTCTCTTTTCAGGGGCTATGGATGGAGACGATGTTAGCAGATGTCCTGCTCCCCTCTTCAAATGCCGGGGGAGATTGATTGGGTCATAATTAGATTGCAACCAAACCTGAAGAATAGTTAACTACAGGGAGAACAACAGCAGTTCAACCCCTGGGAGAGGGCCTTCACTCACTTCATTACACACAATTTAACAGAAACACCCTTTTGGATTTAGTGTCAAAACTGTTATCATAAAATGTGATAATTCACCGTGATAGAACGCAATGATTGCACCGAACCGAATACCTCATAACGTTTCAGTAACTTCCCATGTGCATGTATATTCACATTAACACCAGTCTGCTTTGATTATTTCAAAAGTATTCTAACAAAGACACACAGTCCACAACTGCAATGTAAATTGCATTATGACCGTACAGTAACAGCAGATGGGGTTTGTTCGGGGACTGTGCTGTCATGTTCTTCTGGGCTTGTCTTAAACAGATGGGTTGCCTGCACTGAGAGGCTAATCGGGGTGGGTGTAGCCCTCAGAGTGCACGCATTCAGTGATGCAAATGCGGGCCGCAAACAGATGTGGCTCTAAATAGCATCACACTGAGCTCCCCGCGGCTGTGGACCAGTGTGGCCCCTCACTGCTCTGAGTGGGGGGGAACCACAGAAATGAAAATAAATGAACCTCTTTTGGGCTGAGGCACCAGTTGGCTCCAAGGACTCGGGGAAAGACAGGCACCGGAGGATGGTAGCAGGAAATCCACAGTTTGCGCCGATGTGTGAAGATCTGCGGGGGGTGAGGCAGGCGGGAGCGAGGGAGGCGGACAAGGGGAAGTCTATTCTATGGAGGGGGCATTCAGGAACAAGGGTGGCGAGCTGTGGTAGTTAATGATACAGCTCATGGATACAGATTGGGAGGTTCTGTGGTTTCGGTGGCTGAGCGGGTTAGACGCAGGGGTTTTTCGAACACAGCTTGGGAACCCCCAAACATCTCAGTTTTCTCGTAGCCGTAAATGAGCTCACCTGAACAAACTTGGTAGCTAAATTGTTTGTAGACAACTTAATGGGCAAAGTGTGCTAGCTTTGGAATACACCTAACAAATGGACTGGCATGAGAGATTTAATAACTACTGGTTTGATTTCCGCATGGGGCACTGAGTGTTTATATTTCTTGAACATATCAGTTGTCTTATCCACTCAAGTTATTCTAAGTTTCTGGCATAGTGGCTATGATAGGATAAATGCTGTTCTCCTGTTGTTACCCTACACAGAGGTGGCAACAACCAGATGCATCTGGTTCTCAGGAGAAATGGAAGACTTCTGCTTTTCCACATTACTCCCCCGACAGTTTCTTTCTTCTCATCAAGACCAGTGTTCGCAACTACTGGCAGGCGTTTCTGTAACGCTTGCTATGTTAAGTTATCCTGTCAGTGAATCAATGTTTCTCTTTCCCAGTTCATAAAGCCGTTTCAGGTCCCTAAAAAATTCGAAATAAAATCTTCAGCGGCTGGCCAGGTGTTGAGCCGACACTTCCAGTGTCAGATGACAGCGTGGAACAACAGCTCTTTTAGTAGAAGTGGGCTGTTCACACACTTTCTGTGATTCACAGTGACCTGCTCCTGGCCACTGAATAGTTTCTTTGAAGTCTCTTTAGATAGCCCGGCTATGTGGCCACTGAGTTGACGGGTGCCGTCTGAGTTGAAGGAACCCTGGTGTCAGGGTGTCAGGCCGACAGACAGGAGAGAAGAGACCGGCTTTGTCTTCCTGGATGCTTTAGTGGTTTTAGTGCATGGCCTTCTGTCCCAGATCTTCTCATCAATAATTTAGCTCCATGTAAATGAGCACTTCTGCTTATCAAGTAACACACACTCAAATACATTCCAATAAGAAGAGAAAATAAACATGTATGACATTTTTATGTTGCGGGTAGTTTGATGCTTCTCTTACCATTTCTGGTTCTGCTTTTTTGCTTGTTTTTGTTTATTTGTGGAATTGGACATTCCAGGAGAAGTCTGGAGGCTTGATCGTACTCCTCAGTAAAAGAGAGCCTCAGATGTACCATCGAGACAGTATGTCTCGTAAAGTGCCGAGCATTTTAAATCGTTTCACAGCCTTCTCTGTGAGTGTAGGGGAAGTGAAGGAAGTGTTTACGGGCCTGCTATGCTACAGGGATCCTGCCATCACTGGTGGTCCCATTAGGGACCATTCATTTTATAGCCATTTTTTTTTAAAGGCCTTGGCATGCCAGTTGACCCGGAGCTTAACCCTCCACTGGAGAGCACAATTCCGCGGCAGGGGCCTCATTTTAACCCGGCTGGAGAAGGCGCTCGTCAGGGAGGCAGCAGTGGGAAAGGGGTCTCCGCGCGGCAACATTATCACTAGGGTGAGTGTTCGTCGTGACATGGCCCCGCCCCCAGGGCATCCCAGGAATTCTGCGAGTTTCTTTGCAACCCGGTTGTGGAGGTGACAAAGACGTCAAAGAGACACTCAACCAGTTGCTCGCACAACGGTAGGCTCGTCCATGTCTCGACACCGCTGACGGTCAGGTCTGTCGAGTACATCATCAGAGAGGGGTTTCGATTGAGGCCCTTCCCAAAATGTGATACAAGGAGTTCATCCAATTCATCGACAATACAACTCATTCTACTTCGCCGCTCACATTGCAAAGTGTATTTGTTTACTATTCAGAGAAATTGTCGACTGGCAGAATCAACATGTGAATCATCATTTTGAAATGTGTTGACTACATACAGAAAATTCTCCAATAAGCAAAAAAAGAGGGACAGCTAAACATTTGGTCATTGTACTTTTACGGGTTCCTGACAACATGACATATTTAACACTCTCGATGTGTCTGTTGGATTGCTGACATTCCCCCAAACCCCATTCTCCCCTCTGTCCCTTCACCTAGTCAGATCCATGTCCAGGTTGAGCCCATCTGCACCACTCAACCCTCTGAGCCTACAAAAATGCAGTGTTAGTCAGCCTTTTCCCTGAGCTATGGGCTAGTCAGCCTAATCTACGTCCCTTTGTAGCAGCCTTCAGAATGAAAGGGCCTCATAACCTTTGCCTGCAGGGCAGACGACTCTCTCCCGAAGAACTCAGGCGATGCTAAACGTCTCCGATGAGGCGTAAACCGTCTTTTGGTTTTATGATGACATGTGCCTTCAAATACATTCCCCAAAAACCTGCTGTCTGAACACGGGAAATGTTCAAAACTTTAGCTTCAAAAGGGCATCAAATGCTGCAAGGCGTGTTGGCTCAAATACGTTTATTTGGGAATAACGTTCAATATGGCAATGAAAATATGATCAGGAGAAAAATAGACTAGCATGGGCAGGTGCTTCTAAAACAAAAAGTAAAAAGTACATGTAATAAACTATTAATTGAAATAAAAAGATTTGGATGATTTGTTTGGTATTTTTTTAGCATAAAGTTATATGACTAAAAACCATAAAAACCATACGTAATGTATGTCTAAAACATAATGAACTAATATATTTTGAAGGTCCTTATTGAGAACTAACCACCATAACCGACATGTACACTGATTGGACAGTTTATTATGTACACTGCCCAGTTCAGACGGAATACACCATAGATTAGTTAAACCTTTTATTGGAGACATGCACAATAGTTATTTTACAGATCTTGGTGTCAGATCTACTCCTCTGGGGTAGCTCACTGCCATCACATGATTGTGTATACAATACTATTTATAACCATATCAACACCACAATATAATTATTAGCAATCCCTGTAGGCAATGAACAAAGTATGCAGTGTTGATCCCCCTATGAAATGGAATCACAGAACCAAACAGGTTGAGGAAGGGGTGGTGTTAGGGTTTGCACCCGCATGCTAGTAAGACCAGCACACAGCAGACTGAATGAGTAACCTGATGATTATATAGTCAGTATGAAATCTGATAATGTGATTGGAGCGATCCCCGGTGTCAGCTGATACATCGCTGACCAATGACTGCTTGGGTTTCCTGTCAAAACTGGCTATGCTAATTCCACAAAAACTGGATTGCTCCAATAGACATTGGGTCACACGAGTCTTCAATGATGCAACCCAGATCTGTGACGATATCTTCAATATTATTAGTTTCACTTCCTAACAGTCTAAAATCCACAAAACCAATATATCTGTAAATGATGGGGATGATTCTTTGGTCGGCAAGTTTTTGTCATGCTATTTTAGATTTAGCTATGGTGTTTTGTGCACCATGGATCCATATTTTTAAAAATGTCACAAAAGCTAGCATAATCTGCAAAACTTGCTAACATTAACGAACACATAACTATTCTAAGTCAAGCCCCAAAGCTACTAAGTGCTGCTAAATTTGTAGCTGCTAGCTACCATTATGATGATATTTTGCTACAGACCTTGCTAAACCTTCCACTTAAGACACATTTTTATACAGAAACAACCCAGTCAAATCTAGGGTGGTCATGCCTTTGGCATTCCAGTGGGGAGGCCTAAGCCCCGGCAGACTGGTAACTCCATCCGTTCTTTCTGCTAACTGCTTTCATCCTGGGCTGGAGAAGTAGCGGAACTCCCTAAACACGGTGGGTGACATTGTGCTGATAGCCCCCATCTATGTGTCCACGCACCTCTGGCAAGACAAACATGGTCTGGAATTCATAAGGGGTTACAACGGTTGATCATGAGGCAAATATTTTTTTCTAGTGTGTGTGTGTGTGTGTGTGTGTGTGTGTGTAGCACACTAACAACTAGTAGAGGAAGTAACCCCTCCTCTTTCACAGCCAACATTACTAACCAGCCTGAGAAAGACATGAACAATGAGCTCAAGTGTTCTGATAGACCACCCCCATATCGCAGAGATATACTCTCCGTGCTTTCCTGTGGGTGAGGCCCTTGACTTTGAGGGCTAATAAAACAACAAAAGTGACAATAAAAATCTATCAACAACAAGGATCTGCTGAGGGAACGGTTGTATGCAGTCACACCCTCCACATCACAATCCGCAAACCCCAGAGTAAGTATGTTTCGAGGCCGCGCTATCAGACAAAGGGGCGTTGTGCCTTCGTTTAGAAGCAACAAAACAACAGTCACAAAAAAAAGTCATAAAAAGGGGGACATACAATGGTCCAGTTCTAGCATAAATGACAAATAAATGCAGTCAAGAGCTAATTTAAGGCAGAGGACCCTTCTGGTGAGAAAGAGTGCATTCTTTGACCCCTCCTCCCTGTCATCCCCTCGTAAATGTGTCACTTGTCTTTGAGTTACGTAAAACATTCTGCTCATGCGTCGGCTTGCGGCTTTTTCCAGCTCTCACTTCATAGGGCCACAAACAATCAAATGTCCATTTTCCTCGTCATAAACCAGTCTAAGGAAACATCCGAGCTGAACAATGTTTTTAGAGACTGAACAGGCCGAATGGCAGGGTTCCTATATTATTGCTGTTGATGAAGCTTGAACTGGTAATGGGGCTAAGGAGTGGCCACACACCCAGAACCACAGAAAGCTTAATGGGGCGCCAAATATAAATAATGGCACCATTACAAACTAGTGTATTTATTTTTGCTGACCCATACCACTGAGGTAAATTAACAATGATTTGTTTTGGCTGGGGGTCAGACAGCAAATACTATTCAATAAAACTGTTTTGCACTATTGTTATTTAACTATTGCTAAGTTGTCTGTAACGGCACTGCATTGTCAGCTGGTTCCTGCTGGACCCAACCAACCACAGACTATGAGACCAGTTGACCTATAAATATCCCAAAATGAAGTAACGACAAAAAACTAATCTCTTCCAGAGTGATGCAATGGTCTTGTTTTGAGCAAACAAAGCTCAGCAGACGTTACCGAGGCTTTTCAGCAATATAAATAGTCTTCAATGACACACAACTCTGTGATCACAGCAAACCTTCCCTTGAGATTGAGTGAGAGTATTGTAAATAAACTAACACCTGGAAGTTAACTGTATGTATTGTATATAAACTTTTGTTTTGATTCGGGGAGAGTTTTTCTGCTAGGGAAAACACAGTGACACATATAACTTCCTTTCATTTATATTTAACTCAAATTGTTTTGAGTGTGAAATGAAATACTGTCTACACACCCAAAAGAATGTTGAGTCGCCCAGGTCACAGTCACACAAATCGAGAGAAACAACTGCAGTCAGATGTAGTACATTTTTATTCTGAAGTTAAGTTAACGCATGGAATATCCACACACACATTTTCAATCCATGATGGTTATGTGAACACATCATCGTCGTCAGTGTCATCATCATCGCTCAACTGCCTGTTCTTCTTAACACAATGAAGAGCCGCTACAACAGTTTTGGCCTTCGTGGGCCTGTTGAGCATCTTATCCCCGATAACCAGGCAAACAGTTTGCCATATGATTCTCCTGAAGAGAATGAGAATCACCAGCACCACCATTAGAGCACCGGAGAACATGCTGGAGAGGACAACTTTGCAACTAACTGTCTGGGATACAGAATGATTTCTGTAAATACATACAATAACTTAGTTCAAATGTTGTCAACCGTGAATGTGAATATGTTCATTTGAAAGATATAGAACCGGCCTTGCTAAGTAATGTGATTGTACGTCGCTCTCAAGCCCAGCCTACGGTGGCGACTCAGGGGCGGTGGAGTGGGTTTACGCCGAGGGGGGGGTGACGGCAACAGTCTACTGCACTATTCAGCCCTGGCTTCAGCCACTTCAGTTGGCTAACAACGATAGCTCTGTCAAGAGCAACTCCGGAGCGATTCCCTGCTCCCTTCTGAAAGGTGCCCTGATTTGTGGAGTGTGCCTCACACCCTTCTCCTTGTGCCCCCTTTTCGATCCCTCCTTCTCGCCTTTCTTCTCGGCTGCTGCTGATGTAATCCAAAAATCATCCAGAGGAGCAGCTGCAGGGCCAAACTGCTTTCTCTCGCTCTTTTTCTAAATCTCCTTTCTTTCCTTTCTCTTTCCAGAGGCACGCAAGGCTGTCACGGGGAGGGAGAAGAGGGCTGCGGAGACAATTGGGGGTCTTTCTGTCCTCTAAATAGGGCTATCACTTCAAATCTCTTTCGCTGTCCACCACTGTATACTGTTTGAAGAGGTGTCTGGGTTCAGAGACAAGGCTGTGGGATGGACAAGGCTGTAAAACAAAACAGACGACTGGAAGAGAGCCTGTAGCAAGCTACCTGAAACACTGGATTTAATTAGGCCACCAAAGCCTTTTTATAACACGTTGTAGTATAAGCAGACTTTCTAGGTACACAAAAAAATACCACAAAAGATACTCACCTTGTCAGACTGGTTTTTCTGTGTGACTGCAGAAAACCTTCTGTCGTGAATGAAGTTGACTGCCTTCATACGCTGGTAGTGTTAAGGACAACCTTATCTCAGATACTAGTTCATAGAGTTTACTCAGTGTGGGTGTGATCTAAAGTCCTTGGTTTTGACTTTCCTGATAATATTATAGGAAAACAGCCAGCTGATGTCAAAAATAATTTCTAAGATCAGTTCTTGGGAAATTCAGTTGGAGAACATTAATTTGAAGACAATGCACTCAGATACTTTTGAACATTCCCATTGTCTGCTCAATCACACACAGACCCTTTGCTCAGATCTACACCTTGACGTTTTACTCTTGCTGTTTTCATTCTGTCATTTTATTCAGGAACTGATTCAACCTCTGTTCCCAAATAAACCTCTGTTCCTGTAAATGTATGATATTTATAAATTGACAGGTACACACACTCATTTTCAATTCAGGCAAACTCTGGTGGTTGAAATACTGTTATTGTATTGTTGCTAGCAAACATTAACATGTTAGGTTTACATTGATTGTAATAACAATAATAGTAAGATTTTGAAAGAATCCATGAATTTACTGTTGCTAAAATGATTGCAGTACACCTCCAAGTTGTAAATTTTTTCGGTGCTTGCTTTTATTTTGTAGGCCGAATTGTAATCATGTTGCTGGAAATGTCTGTCTCTGGCATGACTGGAATATTACTATTGATGCATTGCTCATTTAAAATTCAAAATACAGATGTTTTTTTGTGTTATAGAACAATCATCCCCTATTTAATGATATCTTGCCTTGGAATAATATTCCAGAGAAACACAATCATCTACCCATTATGAAGACATTGAGCATCAGATTGACTATTCCGAACAAGTCAACAAGTTAATTTATTTGCATTTAACTGTGTGTATTGATAGTCAATCATACAGAATACACAGCCTGTGTTTAACAACCAGAACAGGTTGCACGCATGTTTCATTTGAAATTGATGTTCAAACATTCCCTTTACACCACTACAAAAAGTATATTCATTGTGTCATTGATTTATCCATTTGGACACATGGCAGGGTTTGAACATGACCAAATCCCACTACAAATGAGGTCATTGTTGTTACCTAAAAGGCTTTTTTCAGGCGGGGTTCTAAGACTTGTCCAAGTGGGCAGAAATATTGCATGGCTCTGATTTATCAATGGAAATATAAGTTCCATTCATCGATCTCCACATGCAGTAGGTTTTAGTCTAAAATTGACCCACAGTCAATAAAAGAAGCTAAAGGCAAATTACCTGTTGTTCAAAGAATTGGAGACATGAATCAATTAATAAACGACAATCAATACTACAGTGCAAAGCCTTTATGCTGAAATATTCTTCTATACCATGTAGAAAAAGAGTGAGCGGGGTATATTCTTTGTAAAGAGGGTTCCATCCAGAATGGCTTCTATACTATGTAGAAAAGAGTGAGCGGGGTATATTCTTTGTCAAGAGGGTTTCATTCAGAATGGCTTCTATACCATGTAGAAAAAGAGTGAGCGGGGTATATTATTTGTCAAGAGGGGTCCATCCAGAATGGCTTCTATACCATGTAGAAAAAGAGTGAGCGGGGTATATTATTTGTCAAGAGGGTTCCATCCAGAATGGCTTCTATACCATGTAGAAAAAGAGTGAGCGGGGCATATTATTTGTCAAGAGGGTTCCATCCACAATGGCTTCTATACCATGTAGAAAAAGAGTGAGCGGGGTATATTCTTTGTCAAGAGGGTTCCATCCAGAATGGTTTCCAGAACATTGCGGCCAATCTACAAATTGCCATCTAAACACTGGAGTATCAGTGGGTCTGCCTGCAGGGCGTAATGCACCAGGAAAACAAACGTCTACATTGGAAGTCATTTTCTAGTGTCTCTGCTATCTCCTTAATGATCTGAAAAGGAAAAGACGTATCCCAGATATTCTGTTGACCCAGTTGACCCCAGGGTAACGTGAGGTAAACCACACGCTGGGGGATTGCTCACCGTTCTGTTCGCCGTCACCCCCAACACCCCACCCCCCTGGCTTTGCTTCATTCAGTCAAGCGGTGAGGAGGTGCCTGAGGACAGAGCAACCTGACATTTGTCAGGGGCCAGCAGGGTAGAGGTGTGAGGTCTTAGGGTGAGAACCAGGGGGCCTTTGCTCAACATGGCTTGAGGCTAGAGGAAGTCCTCTCTGCTCGGCCAAAGGCAAGAGACCACAGTAAATAAACAGCAGTAACCCACCTCTCACTGGAACCACACAGCCCCAGCAGCCCCAAGTGCTCAGTTGTGGACCTGGACAGGCTCCGGTTCTCTGAGAATGGAATGCCATGCTAAAAAACTCCCAGGTCAATAGGTCTTTCATGTGCGACTGATCAGAGGTGAAACAGACAGAGCGCAGGGCGACAGGGCATCCGGAAAGCAGGAGGAGCTCACCTTATTAAGACGAAGGTCAATCTGCTGGTTTAAAGGTCCACAGAGATAGATTCACCCAGCTAGTAAGGACATCACAGCACAGGTAAACCAAACCCTTTAAGAAAATAATGAAATCATACAGGTCTGTTTGTGAGCTGGGTGAAAGCTAAGCAAGTTGGGAAATGAGACTGTCGGTCAGTACACATCTTATGTTCTCCGGCCGGGAGAGACAACGCCTTTATCGCCGGCGATGTCTTTCCCACCGACCCAACCGCGTTAAACTCCTTTCACCCTAGATTACAGGATAACCCTTTTCATGGCCAAGGACTTTATTGTCATGATCAATGACTGTGCAAACCCTTAACACGAGATGACATTGGGAATGGTCGCCACCTAAAAGCGATCACTCAGTCCCATCAGTGACACTTTTAGACGGCTTAACAACTTTTCTGCAAAGGAAAGCTTCACTGCACTACCACCTTCGGATGGCAGAAAGCGTCAAAGCGTGCAGGCAGGGAAGCAGTTAAAGGTGTTGTGTGTGTGTGTATGTGTGTGTGTGTGTGTGCACCACTAAACAGACAGTGGCGTCTCCGGTGAAGGAGAAGAGAGACAGAAAAGAGGAAGTGAAAGTGACAGACAATAACAAAAGTGGAGAGGGACGACTTCTGTTCTGGCACAAGTTGAAAGGGTGAAGGAGGGGGCGAAGGCAGGAGGTGTTTTTGGGTCGTCCTCCATTGCTGCGGCGGTAGCTACCGTCTGGGTTCCCTTCCAAGATCCAACCACCAGCTTGAGAGAGCCAAGTAGCCAGGGCACAAGGCTTCAGCCTGGGTGGGCAAGCCTTACCCGTCGATCCTTCGTTCGCAGCTGAACTGGTGCCTTCCGAAACCGCATATACCGGCAGGAAGAGATTACGACATCATGAAGCTACATCGTATTAATGGGAACCCCATGGCATTTGTCCAAACTTTCACCCAACCCAGGGCCTGTTAAGAGTGCAGTTTGAGCTTACTTCAAAGACTTTGGCATCTTTAAGAAAGAAGGTTCAAGGTTTCCCGGAATAATCACAGCCAATGCCAATGGTAACATTATCATAAATATATGTGTTTTGGGTATTCCTTATAGTGCAACATACTTCCATCAAATCAGCAAATCCAATGATTTCGGGAATGCCTCATGCCCCCACCCCCTTCCGCAACCGTCTTTGCTCCCTTGAACACAGTGTCGGGGAGGGAAGCCAGACGGAAACAAGAATGCCAGGTTTCACCAATCACCATCCGCCAGACATACACTGCTATTCAAACCCAAAATTTGCCTGCCCACTAAGAGACTTCCCAGCATGCCATGCAACAGTCAGGCCCGCGATGATCCGTCCGGTCCACCGTACGATGACTATGGACGAGAGAAGATAGCCCTCATCCTTAACACTGCCTTAAGAGGGGAGGCGCGTTTGTGCCGTCTTGCTAGTGTAGTTATACGCCTGTAATAACCTGTAATAAGATAACTGGACATCATCTTCTTGGAAACAAAAATCCGCGGTGGTTGATAGGTTAGCATTATCAGTCGAAAGGGGGCAAGTAACAGTCAGCACCATTCGACCTCGGCTGTTAAAAGGAAGGTGTGTGTGTCGGTGTGTGTGTGTGGTTGGGTCAGGGCCTGCCTGTGCCCTGAATGCAGAGCTGTTCAGGGCAGATTTCACGGATGGCTGATCACAGACGTCCATGGGCCGACCCTCGCGACAGCTGCAAGGCCCCGCCGCCTACCCCCCCCCCACCACCACCACCACCACCGGCCCTTCCTCCAGCACCCTCCCCACCTTGGCACAAAGGAGGCCCCGCACCGCACACCACAGCGCCTGACAGGCTTCTGCCTCCGCTAACGACGGCAACTGTGTGAGGCATGGGGGGGTGGGGTTACTCGGGTGGGTAATGCTGAAATACAGCGCACCGTGCTAATCAAGCAGACGAGCGGGAAGAATCCCAGAGCCCCCCCACCCCCTGCCCTCCCTCCAGCATCCTCTCTCCCTCGGGCCTCCCTCCATCCGTGCAGACTCCGAGGAGCTTTCTTTTCCATGAGATTATTCCTCTTCATTATTCTCATTTGCTTTGTCCATTTGTTTCGTTGACATCATTTTCACCCCCTTTTCATTTCCCGCTCTCCCTTCATCTGCAGAGTCCACATCCCAATGAAATTTGCGGCAGATACACCGCTGCCCCCCATTCCCCAACCAGACAGCCCCCTCTCGGCCAGCGCTTCACTTGTCACTTCCCCAGTCTGGTGGTCATCTGGCCTCTCCGGGAGAGCCACAAAGTGCAAAGTTCAAGGGTTAAGGTAGCTTGGACCCTAAGGGCCTTGGCAGCCATGGCATATCGGTCCATGAGTGGGGAGATGGTCCAATGAGGATTTCTCTTCCTCACCTCCTCTTCTCCAACCAATCCCCTGAATCCAGCCTTGACTTTCATAAACTTACACTTTTATTCACGGTCAACAATTAATTTGAGTCAAACTGACAGATTCTACTGACAGCTCAGAGTTCTGGTTCCGATAATGAAGAACTGTTGTAGATTGGGAGCACACATTTATCACATCAGACTCGTTACATGGCGTCCCCTCATTTGACCTCTGAATGTTGACCCCGCGACCTTTGGGGATCTGCAGCTCGGCTAGTCGCAACACGGCACTGCGATGAGCTTTAGTGGTTATGTTGAGTTTTTTTCGGAGCGCATCTAAACTGCTTACACTTTTAAAGGGTGTTTGCATGACTGTTAAGCAGAGACTAATCTCTCCTCAGGATGTTCAGCTAACATGCTAACATGCAAGCAGGAAGCCTCGATTTCCTTGAGGATCTTGGTTTGGCCCAGAGTTGTGCCAGAAGGACATTGCATACTACGATGCCATGTTTTGTAACACCTGAATCCACTTACCTGTAACTGGTGTGATAATTTGGCCTATTCTACACATGGATAGTAATTGGGTGTTTCTGCATATTTCAATGGACTGTCTCAGCCAGGTACCAACCTTTATTAACAGCGACGCTGATGACAATTCGGGCTGGTTCTGGGGACACAGGACTAAATCAATGACTAAATGACTACAACAAATCAAGCTCAATGGAAATTGCAAAACTGACCCTTAGGGTTGAAGGTCATGCTCACAGGCCGATCTACAGGTCTTCTTGAACAACTGTGCTCTAACCTCCAGACAAGACTCCGCCATGACCACAACCAAACTGACCAGCGTGAAAACGCAACTAAGAAAACGACCAGCTTCGGACTTCTTCACGGTACAGTTGTCGATCTATTAAAGCCCATTTAATCAGTTCCATTTGAGCAGTATCCATTTCATGCCCTCTGCGAAGAGACTTGATCTATGAAAATATGTAGGCTCCCTTTCAATTGAGAAGGCTTTGAGAGATTGGGAGGGAGAGAGGGTGAGGGAGAGGGGTGGCAGGTAGCTGCGTTCCACTAACCAAGACTAGACTCATTGTCCTGTCTCTGTGGGAAACTCAGAACACTTCCTTCAAGAACGATTACCAGGAAACTTAAGATGCCACATCAGTGACCCTTCTCACGTTCACCGCAACTAAGAACAACTCTGCCCCGCACCACGGGAGATGGTTTCCCCTGATCTTTAAGCAGACACACGAATGTGAACAGTAGGCCCTTACAGAGAGGTAGATATGTTTCATATCTAAAGGAGGGGTCAATCAACGGCACTCCAACCGCAAGGCAACATTGCCAGTTTCGGCAAATGAATTCGGAAAAACAAAAGTGGGATGAGCAATAGTCATGATTGGTTATACAAGTGCAGTGCCATGATGGACATCACTGATTGACCTCACCATGGCAATACAGAACAGGACACATCCAAGTTCCTTCAAATTACAAATGTTGTTTATATAAAAACAGCCTAACTGTACAGTCATCTGTGACCAACATTGAGGACATGGGTTGTTTTAATCTTTGCATACCACGCCAGATAAAACTGTAATCACTTGTATGCTTATTTCATGTGTGTCTTCGAAACATCCATAAACCACAACCTCTTTGTTTGGTCTTTATATAAAAAATGAGGGCTGGGGGGGGCAGCTTCATAGAATTCACCACCTGTTGCATCTAGGAACCTATCTGGGGAACTACTGCCACCTAGCAGTAGCTTGAGATCCCTTTCATTCAGTGTGGAAGTTCCCCAGAGCAGCTATGCTCTTGACAGAGACGAATGGCTGGCTTGCCTCCTACAGAGAGCCGAGAAGACAGCAGCTGGCTTCTCTCTCTACATGCCAATGTTGACCTAAACCTTTCTGGGGGGGATCCCCGCTCATTTGGTCCCCAGAACAAACACCTTTGCTTCTAGCTCCACAATCGTCACCCTCCTCGTTCCCTATTCCATTTATCAAGACCTGCCTCGTCGTCTTTCTTCTCCTCACCTGTATGCAAATCTTCCTCCTTTCGGAGTCTAATGAGCAGGAGAGTTTGGGCGGCACGGGCAGGCTGAACACTTCCGCTGATGAGGAACACATTCCGCACCTTAGCCACAAGTTAATTTGTTACCGGAGTGTTACAGTGGTGAACACGAAGCAGGGTGTTTGCAGAATTCTTTTTATTTCATGTGATTGTGCTTATGGAATTGAGCATTTTTCTGAAGTGCGCTGCTTCAAAGTGCAAGAGAAACTTCTTCAGTATTTTTCTTGCGGGTTTCTAAGAGAATAGTTTATCACTGAAAATGGCATTTGAGTAAATATAAAGTTGATAATATTCGTGCAGTGTCAACTCAAAACAGTTACACTGGTGTTAAGCGCACAAAGCAAAAGTTCCCCATGCCAATAGTCATCTGTTAGAAAGAGGGAGACAGAACAAGAGAAAGGACAGAGTGAGGCGGGGGAAAAAAGAGAAGAGGGAAAAGAGAGGAGAGCGAGAGAACCAGCTGCTGATTGCTAAAGACGGGCTGGGTGTGAGACAGGCTGGAAGTGGAATGTCCTGATCTTTTTCAACCCCACGTTCAGTATACAGCCCCCCCTTAACACCTCATGGGAAGTTAAATGGTGAGAGGGAGGGAGCATTTGGGGAGGCAAGTGTCACCTGGCTGGCAGATGTCAAAGGTTGCCAGGGCACACCGTGCTCGCGATCAGCGCCACCCCCCTGCTCACCTGAGCAGGCACCGGCTCCCGCCAGAGAGAGGGACGGGGGCGGTGCCTGATCGACAGGTGCATCTGCTTCCACTCAGGGGGAGGGTTGCCAGTGGTCACGGAACAGCATGAAGGGCGAGTCAGCTGGACGGCCCAGACATGGTGACTGAGTTACCGGGGTGATGAAGGTGTGTCCAGAATAATGTACAGGTGTTTTACATTTCGCCTTGGATAGGATAACATGCACAGGAGGAGTCTGAATGGAGCCTCCAAATGATTGACTTGAACGGGCACCCTGTTGTTTTCATTCTATTTCTGTGCATTTAATCCTATCAATCAGATCCAGTTCACTTTTGAGACCAAAAATGAGCCCTGGTGTCAAAGTGAGTGTGGGGGGGGGGTCACTGGGTGACGCAAGGCTCTTTCCCAGGAGCCAAATGTAAGATCGGAGCGGCAGCTTCAAAAGGTTGGGTTGAAGCTGACCTCTTGCATTTGGTGAAAAAGCAGCGAGAGCAGGCCAAGTCTAACAGGTATCATTAGAGCTTAGAGGAGCGGGTGAGCTAAGCCAGCAGGTGAACAGTGAAGGGTGGAGAAGTAGGTGGCGACAAAACCTGCCCCTCGACAGTTGTTCGTGGATCAGCTTCCTCGCTCAGCCACCGTTAACCACGGTGGTGGGACTTAAGTAAGATGATCCGCAGCTGGCACCTGGAAGTTGAATGGAATCGTTTTGTTCCATGTGCTTCAACTTTCCGGATGCCACACTGCTTATAAGGGTGACAGCTTGAGATTCAATAGGAGCAAATCGGCCCTTCCATTGGATCGTCGAAAGCGGATATTTTAGGCCTATTCAGCCACGTAAGAATACAGTCAAACCATCTGACTGGTCAGTTGGAGCATATTGATCAGGAACAAAAAAGAGCAGTAATTCCCTTATTACAGAATGAGAGAGAGAGATTACAGGAAGAAACTCCCCTGAGTAATGGGTGAGAACATGGTGCAGCTGCTCAGAACCCTTACAGAAGACTTAGGGCAGCGAGAATGACAAGGAAAGTTCTGGAAGGATTAACGACCGCCATAATGAGGTCACTTGCAGGAAACTACATAGGCGGCGGGAATTGTGCAAATTTTTCAGGGGTGGGGGCAAGGGTGATACCAAAACAAAACAAAAGTCAGTCCAGAGACATAGAATCAAAAGCTAACTGTCAGCAACATAATGCTGGTAAGTAAATCAAACAAGGAGGCAGTTGAAGTCTTTATGTTCCGTTTGAAATATTACTTGCATGTAGCATAACCAGAAGTCAGGCCCACACACTGTGACTGGTGTCGATTGATTCAGTGGGTTTCGGCTTTTTGAAACCTGGGTATAATTCGTATTTCCAATGTCCTTTATTAATTACTGGACAGTACAATTTTTTTATTTGACTTATTTTACAATTGAGGACATTCCTGTCATTGTTGGTGTAATCATTTAGATATTACATGCTTCATACATAGTCCTCATATTTAAGGGTACAATAATTTTTGGGAAATACAATGGCCACATAAAATCATGTCTGAGGTCCGTGACAGATTTATCACACCAGATGCTGGGTGATGCTCTGCCAGTCCTGTGCTGCAGCCTTCTTCAGTTGTTTGTTTTAAGTTGCCTTCAATCAAATCTTCAGCAAATTAATGATTTGGCCAGTCAAGAACTCCACCCTTCACCCCTAAAAAAAAACCTAAAGGTTGCTATAGGTTCTGAGGCATTTGTGTGTAATAGTGAGAGCATTCTGCTATGGCCATCAGCGTGGTGGCCATACATGCCCAAGCCATGACCCCTCCACCATGTTTATCTGGCAGACCTACATGCCCAAGCTATAACAACCCCTCCACCATGTTCCACTGGCAGACATACATGCCCAAGCTATAACAACCCCTCCACCATGTTCCATTGGCAGACATACATACATAAGCTATAACAACCCCTCCACCATGTTCCACTGGCAGACATACATACCCAAGCTATAACAACCCCTCCACCATGTTCCATTGGCAGACATACATACATAAGCTATAACAACCCCTCCACCATGTTCCACTGGCAGACATACATACCCAAGCTATAACAACCCCTCCACCATGTTCCATTGGCAGACATACATGCATAAGCTATAACAACCCCTCCACCATGTTCCTCTGGCAGACATACATACCCAAGCTATAACAACCCCTCCACCATGTTCCACTGGCAGACA